>VZRF01001700.1:0-10258 GCA_013396875.1 Vireo altiloquus
GTCTGCGTAGACACAGATGCTGTCCCTTTGCTTTTGGTTCCATTCTTTGTGGCAGTCTGTGTAGACATTGTATCTGTTACTTTGCTTCTTTTTCCTTCCTCCTCAAGGAGACACTGTACCACACCAAGCAGTGTTTTGTTTCTAAGCATGGTGTACACGGTGCAGGCTGTGCAGAAAAGACAAAGCAGAACCAACAACAACACTATGCCATCCTTGGCATCCAGAGAGAACTCAATGTTTTCAAAAGCTGCTGTTCCAGGCCTGAAAGTCTGGAAAAAATCGTTCTTTACTCCTCCCCCCAGGGGNAAATGATGTTCATTGCCTCAGAGGTTATCATGCAATAGACATAATAGACCAATAGAGCAATTTTTATACCATACCCTGGTCTACACAGAAACATTAAAACCGGCAGATAGTTCCCCATGTGTGGAAAAATATAGAGAGCTAGGTATAGGGCCCATAGAAGCATGTTGAGCATTATAGCAAATAGGTTGCTTCTATAATACAAAATTGTAATTCTGACTTTCCTCAGAATCTTGTGCCTCATGTTGGGCAGCAAAATATGTACTAGTTTGAAATCAAACCAGTGGGAGATCGCAAGTCAGAATTATAATTTAATAGGGAAAAAATTAGAAGAAATAAATAAATGCAGTAATATAAGAACACTGACAAAGACAGAATACAACCTGACACCCTGTGGTGGCAGCAGTCCAAGCAGAGTGGCTCTGTTGAAGCGGTGATCCTGTAGAAATAATGGGTCTGAAGATCCAGCAGTAGCTCTTGTCCTCTGGGAGTCCAGTAGGTAAGCACTGCTGTGGTGTTCAGAATCTCAGCTTATATCCCGGAAGGAATGCTTGGTTCCTTGGTTCCTTCCCGGAAGGAATGCATGGACAGCGTCCATGTCTACGCAGACAGTCACAGAGGAGAGAGAAACCAGAAGCAAAACAACAGTGTCCATGTCTACACAGACTGTTGCAGAGGAGGAAGAAACCAGGGACACTTTCCATTAAACTAGGTTGCTTAAAGCCTCATCCAACTTGGCCTTGAACACTTCTAGGGATGGGGCATCCACAACTTTTCTGCACAATGTGTGCCAGTGCCTCACCACCCTCACAGAGAAGAATTTCTTTCTAATATCTGATACAACCCTGCTGTCTTTCAGTTTGAAAACATTCCCCCTAGTCCTATCACTCCATTCCCTTGTCAAAAGTCCTTCTCTAGCTCTCTTAGAGCACTGTTAGTTACTGGAAGGTGCTCTGAGGTCTCCCCAGAACCTTCTCTTCGCCAGGCTGAACAACCCCTGTCAGCCTTTCCTCATAGGAGAGCTGCTCTAGCCCTTATAACCTGCTCTACACCCAATCCAACAAGTTGATGTCCTTCTGAAGTGGCCACCTAAAAAACAGAGACTAGATAGGAATAAGGGAATAAAGGTAAGTATTTATTTGAAGGGCCTTCAAAGGTACACCCTGGGGAGTCCTGAGGCTATGGACTGATAAAGATGGACTGCAAGAAGGACACAGGTGATGAGTTCTTCACACTTTTATAAGTTTGGTTCATTTGCATATCAGGGTTAATTCTCCAATTAAAGCTTCAGTTTCAGTTAATTATGTATTTTTGGTTTTTACTTTTTGGGCCTAGGATGGTCTGGGTGTCCTTGGAGAACAAGCCTGGAGAGGCTTTGTTATGTCTACCTAGCATGAGAGAGCAGAAGTTAACAGGCTACAAGAAACTTCAAAGTTACACACTAGGCAGTATAGGATTTGAAAAATATAGAAGTTAAACCTTGGGGCCAATAGGATAAACACAGGGGTGATTGACTCTAAGGGAGACCAAAGGGGCATTGAGGAGAGAAGGTTCTAGGCAGAGGGGCAAGGATCAAGGGAGATTGACAAACTCCTTGGGAGGGGTTTAGGTGGCGGGCGGGGAAGACTTTGGAACGAGGGGAGGAGGCACACCCATATATAGTGTAATAGGGAGGAACTTAGGAGGAGTCAACAGGGGTACAGAACTCGCATAAAAACAAAAGGGGGAATGGAACAAACCAGAACACTTTAAAATACAATTGAACCTCATTGGAACATCCCAGAAAATATTAGGGAAACACACTACCACATCTCCCTCTTTTTTATTTTGTTTTTTGAGAGAGGATGTGGAACTATTTTTCTCTTTACACTTCATTCTCTTCACTTTCTGCCTCACTGGCTTTAGCTGGGAAGTCTACCCACTCAATGGCCCGGGCTTGAGGGTTAGAGAGGGTTTTTGGTGAGCAAACAGGATTGTCCTGGCATATCCAATGGGATTTTTCTGTGGCACTTAAAAGTTTTAAAAACAATTGTTTGAACCAACTCAGTGTAATAAATATACAAAATACAATCACAATAATCATCGAGACAATTTTAAGGATGGACCTGACCCATCCTGAGATCCCCCATTTTGAGAAGAGGTTTCCCAATCAGTCCTCGCCTTCAGTCTTTAATTGGTGTACTTGTTAGCGGATGGCATAGATGGCTCAGTGGACACTGTGCGACGATAGGTTAAAACAGCAGAGGCCCTCAAACTCCTCACAGCCGTGTCCATGGCTGAGGAGGAGGTAGTCGATGGCAGCCCTGTTCTGCAACGTGGCTTTTCTGGTGGTTTCCTCATTTTCCAGGAGGTCCGACAAAGCTTTTGATGTGAGATTAGCCTGTTTCCCCAGTCAGCACTCAATGTGGCGAATCTTACCAAGAGCCTTGGCTGCAGTCACCAAAGGGAGAATTAGCAAAGCCACTACAATTTTTGACTTGCGCCAAGATTCAACTTCAGAGTTGCAATTTGGGTCCAATTCATAGAGAGATCTCTTTGACACTCTCATTGGTTTTTCTTCTTCCAATCGAGAAGGTGTTTTTTATATATAGTCAAAAGCGCCAATTTCCCCAGGGTGCAGGGTCCTCCTCAGAGATGGGATGAAATCCCTGCCCAGACCTGGTTTCCACATATAAAACCCACTCTTTTAGGAGCTTCCTGGGAGCCTGGGTGGACTTAGCTGGATTGGGCGCCGTATAGTTACACCAGAAGGGTGCTTGGTATGACCGGCTGGTCGGGGTCACATCTAAGAGTTTTGCGTGGCTGCCTGCACTCCATTCGTGGGGGCTTAACTTATAATCGAATGCCACTCAATACTCCACCCTTGAGGACCCTAGTAGACTGAGATCC
The DNA here is from genome assembly GCA_013396875.1 of Vireo altiloquus. Classification (NCBI taxonomy): domain Eukaryota; kingdom Metazoa; phylum Chordata; class Aves; order Passeriformes; family Vireonidae; genus Vireo; species Vireo altiloquus. The sequence goes on from VZRF01001700.1 coordinate 3,193, forward strand.
TGGGGTTCCTCAGGTGCAATAGGGAACAATTGTGTCCACTGGTCCCAGGTGGAAACGGGGTCTGGCCTCTTACTAACAAAGGGGTAATCGTTAGGTTGCAAGGTAATCCCCACCAGACAGGTTGACATTGGGTCCTCCGCTCTGCTCATGGACAAACAAAGGTTGGTTTGGTTAAGGACTTTGGCAAGAGTGGTCCATACATTTGCCTTCAGCTGTGGGACAATTCACTTGACCGCTGGTGGGAATGTAAGGAGAGCCAGGAGGATCACCAGGATGAAGTCGATCATGTCTCTTTTCTAAATGAAAGCAGAGAAAGGTTAGGGAAATGGAACAACTGTGTGACCTCTAGGGACAGAGATGGTATGAGGGAAATAATGGGTCAGGGTTTCAAGAAGGGATTTAACTCAGGGGGATATGGGGAAGTCCAAAAGGGGTTGAGTCTGGGAGGATCTTCTGTGGCCTTTTTTCTCTTTTGACTTGAAGCAACTGCCACATTGGTGGGGTCAGGGGTGGTGGAAACGGGGTTGTCTTTTTCTGAGATGGAAGAGCGAGCTGGAACCCAGGGCCTCACTAAATGTTTTGGCATCCATTTTGCTCCCATGGGGGTGGAGACACAGGCGTATCCCCTCCCCTATGTGAGCAAATCAAAGGGCCCCTCAAGTCTGTTAGATTCTGGACTCCAGACCATGACTTCCGGTTTAGGGGAAAACTTAAGATAAGAATCATTACAAAAATGCCAGAGGATGGGGGGATTAAAGTTTTCAAAGGAACAGTTAAGGAAGTTGATGGTAAAAAGGGCCTTACATAAACGAAGTTGAGGGGAACTTAGGTCAGAGTCTTGTTGTCTTAATAGGACCTGCTTTAGGGTCTGGTGTGTCCGTTCTAGCACTGCCTGCCCAGTGGGGGAGTAGGGGATTCCGTTTTTATGTTCAGTTCCCCAGTCCTGCAGAAAATTACTGAACACACTTGAAATATAGGCCGGCCCGTTATCTGTTTTTAAAACTTTTGGGATGTCTAGAACTGCAAACGCTCGAATGAGATTTTTTTTTGCATCCACTGCTCTTTTGCCTGTGTTGGCAGAGGCATAGACTGCGCCTGAGAAGGTATCTCTGGAGACATGCACAAATTTCAAATGGCCAAATTGGGGAATGTGGGTGATGTCCGTCTGCCGCACCTCACAGCTGTTGAGACCTCGGGGGTTGACTCCTTTTCCTCAAGAAGGTGTATTGATCTTACAACACCTTGGACATGTGGTCACAATCGCCTTGGCCTCGTCGCGTTTGAGATGGAACTGGCATATGAGGCCAGGGACGTTTTGATGGAATCTTTGATGGCTTAGGACTGCCTGTTGATAGAGACTAGGTGTAGAAAGGCGAGGTTGTTGTTGGCCCTAGCTAGGGCCTGGTCCTTCCACAAAGACTCAGAGTTCATGGATTGATGATCAGAAGGCTTTGTTTATAGATAGATATATAGATAGATATTAATAAAAAGATGATTGAGAGAGACAGATCAAGCAGCTTTCTCCAGCAGGTTCAGCAGCTGCGATCATCTCTGTGTTTCTGTGTGTGTCCAGCACCAGAATGGTATGAATAACAAGAACAGAGAGGAGACCTTCCATTGGTCAAGCAAACACCTTACCATAAACATTTCCCATATTTACATTTTCTTCTCCTGGGNTCAGTTCCCCAGTCCTGCAGAAAATTACTGAACACACTTGAAATATAGGCCGGCCCGTTATCTGTTTTTAAAACTTTTGGGATGTCTAGAACTGCAAACGCTCGAATGAGATTTTTTTTTGCATCCACTGCTCTTTTGCCTGTGTTGGCAGAGGCATAGACTGCGCCTGAGAAGGTATCTCTGGAGACATGCACAAATTTCAAATGGCCAAATTGGGGAATGTGGGTGATGTCCGTCTGCCGCACCTCACAGCTGTTGAGACCTCGGGGGTTGACTCCTTTTCCTCAAGAAGGTGTATTGATCTTACAACACCTTGGACATGTGGTCACAATCGCCTTGGCCTCGTCGCGTTTGAGATGGAACTGGCATATGAGGCCAGGGACGTTTTGATGGAATCTTTGATGGCTTAGGACTGCCTGTTGATAGAGACTAGGTGTAGAAAGGCGAGGTTGTTGTTGGCCCTAGCTAGGGCCTGGTCCTTCCACAAAGACTCAGAGTTCATGGATTGATGATCAGAAGGCTTTATTTATAGATAGATATATAGATAGATATTAATAAAAAGATGATTGAGAGAGACAGATCAAGCAGCTTTCTCCAGCAGGTTCAGCAGCTGCGATCATCTCTGTGTTTCTGTGTGTGTCCAGCACCAGAATGGTATGAATAACAAGAACAGAGAGGAGACCTTCCATTGGTCAAGCAAACACCTTACCATAAACATTTCCCATATTTACATTTTCTTCTCCTGGGAACTAGAGAGAGCTCCCTTTAGAAATGGAATTAAGTGTTGCAATTGAAGACAAGTTAGAAAGAAATTGCTTTCTTCAGCCTTTCTCTGAAATTTCTCAAAAACTCACTGCCAAGTCGAGGCCACAACTAGGTCTGCTTTCCAGCTGGACTAGTGCGGCCAAGGTGTCCGCCCTGGGGTTCCCCTCAGCATAAAGCCAGGGAAGGTTGGTGTGCGACCTTACAGGCATCACAAAGTAGGGCTGCTCTCGGTGGGAGACTAGATATACAAGTTTTGAGAGCAAGCTGAAAATAACTGGGTTTGTGACCTTCCCCAGGACAGAATGTTCCACTCTTGACATTACCTCTGCTACATATGCCAAATCAGTGATTAAATTTAGTGGCTTGGTAAACCTCTCGAAAGCTCTAATGATAGTGGCCAACTCAGCGACTTTAGAGGACCCCTCAACAACTTCTTCATCTATCTCCCAGCGCTGAGTTTGAGAATCTATCCAAGTCATCACCGACTTGTGGGATCCTCTGGATCCGTCAGTAAAAACTGTCAGAGTCTTGAGCAGCTTCCAGCTCTGGAGATCTTTTGGGACCAAATTAAAGTTGGTGTTAAAGAATTTATGGCCAGGACAATGGATTGAAATTTGGCCAGGGTAGCTGTCCAAAGCAAACTGAAGTGTCTCATTTTCATGCAGGAGGTGCTCGAAGGCCTCCTTTGTGAATCTCCCAGTCGACAGACGAATAGGAAGGTGGATGCATGCGAAGTCACAACCTCCCAGGGTTCACAGGAGGAGCTGGGCCTTAGCAATCAGCCAGGCCATCAACTCTCGTGGCCTGGTGATACTTTTGGGACGTTGATGGCTCAAGAACACCCACTCTAAGAGGGGGTCCTTTTCATCTTTGTCTCACTGAATATCAACCCTTGGAGGTGTGGCAGTGTCCCCATGATTATAAATTTAAAATCCAAATTTGGGTGGTACCTGCTTGCCTGTCGCTCCGTTATTAATTTATTTACATTTTCAAGTGCAGCCTGGGCCTCAGGGGTCAGGGTCTTGCAGGTATCCAACTCTTCTCCCCGCTTTAACAGATTAAAAAGTGGGTTTAGGTCTTCGGGGGGAATACCCACCCAAGGCCTGATCCACTGCAGCTGCCCACACAGTTGATGTAATTCTCTGAAAGTTTGGGGCCTGTCAACCAATTGAACCTTTTGAGGCATGATAGTCCAATTTGTAATTTTGAGGCCTAGGTATTTCCAGGGTGGCAGCCTCTGCATCTTTTCGTGTTGTAACTCAAATCCCACACCATGCAGAGCAGTGACAGTCAGCTCCAGAGCCTCCACAAGTTTGTTGCTGTCGGGTGCGCACACAAGCACGTCATCCATATAATGGAGGATGATGACCTCCCCAATTTTGGCATGTAAAGGTGACAAGACATTGGCGATGTACCACTGGCATATCATAGGGCTCTTTTTCATGGGCGAAACCCACCAGTGGAAACGCCACCTAGGGGCTTCTTGGTTGACAGAGGGGACCGAGAAGGCAAAGCGTGGCTTATCGTTTGGGTGTAGTGGAATTTGGAAAAAACAATCTTTGATGTCAATTACTGCCAAATCCCAATCTTTAGATAGCATGGTGGGGGAGGGCATACCTGGTTGAAGGGGCCCCATGTCTTCAATGACTTTATTTATTTCTTAGAGGTCATGCAGGAGCCCCACTTGTCCTTCCCCGGCTTTTTAATCACAAAAACCGGGGAGTCTAAGGGCTGTTTGTTTCAAGGATATTACCCTTTTGCAACTGCTGCTTCATGAGTTCCTGGAGTGTCTTTAATTTTTATCTACTTAGTGGCCACTGGTCTATCCAAACTGATTTATTGGTCAGCCAATTCAGTTTTTGGACCGGGCGCTCTACAGTGGCCGCATCTAAAAATCCTGAGGGGTGCCCGGGATGTTCAATTCAACCCCCCACTGAGACATAGCGTCCCTTCCCCATAAGGTGTTCCCAGCATCAGCAACAAACAGGTGTAATTTGCCCATCTCCCATTTGGCCCCTCAATTTGAACCATGCTCTTCAACATCTTAGCCAATGTTGACCCTTCTACACCCAAGACGTGACCAGCCACAGTTTGCAGCTCCCAATGTGCTGGCCACTTGTGGGGCGGAATAAGTGTAACGTCTGCCCCTGTGTCCATCATCCCTTGAAGTTGGATTTTATGATTGCCCTGCCTAAGGGAGCACCAGGTTAACGGTTTCTCTTTTTTCAAGACCTCCATCCAGAATATTTGCAGCTCTCCGTCACTGAATGGTCTTTCTGCATCCGGGGCTAAATGCCTCACCAGAATCAATTGGGCAATGCACTGTCCCTTAGGCAAGAAAAAGGGCGGGTGGACACAACGTGCCAAAAGTTAGGCCGATTCCGAGGAAATGAGAGTTACCTTGGGAGCTACCTCAACTTCGGGGGCTGTGTGTCCCTCAACCCGCACAACAAGAAACTTATGGGCAGGTGTTTTTTGGTTTTCCGGGTCTGCCAAATCTTAGTATGTGCAGTCCAGGTGAAACGAGGTCCAGTCCGGTGTACTGAAAATAAATGGAAAGGTTAACTCACAAAACAAATCAAAACCTCTTCTTATAACAATCAATTGTCCACACTCACTGTCGTGGCCTTCCTCTGCCAATGAGCAGTTGCTTGACTTCGCCTCATTTGTGTCGAAGTGCAGGGCAAGGTCCCACTTCCCCTTTAGTTTTTTTGAGGGAAGGCCACAGAGGAGTTCCCAGACCCCTTCTTAGGATTAGGGTTATTTGGATTTCTTAGCGTTGGCCCCCCTGCCCCTCTGCTTCTCTCCCTCCTCCATTCACTCCTCCATTTAAGGTGGGACAACAGGCAGCCATATGGCTGAACTGTCCACAGCGGAAACATTGGACATTTGCCAGGCGCTGCTGGGGACTTATCATTTGGTGAGTATTCGTGTTGGCATTTTCTGCAAAAATCATTGGAGGCACAGCAGCCTCTTGAACGGGAAACACTCGTCAAAGTGGCTTGGGGTACAAAGGGTCTTTTGTCATCTTCGCTTGCCTCCTGGTACAGGCTTCCAGGAGTTGGTGTAAAGTTGGTGAAGGGTTCAAAGGTAGAGCAGTGATGATTTGTTGGCACACCTGATTTGCGTTCTCTTGGGCCAGTTCAAGGATCATTTTTTCCTTTAAATTAGAGTCCTCTATTTGCTGCTCAACACTTTGCTCCAATCGAACAACGAAGTCCATGAATGGTTCTAAAGGACCTTGTCTAATGTTAGTGTAACTGAGTATTGGTTCCTTAGATGGCATAGCAAAGAAAGCTTTTTCAGCTGTTTCCTGCACCTTTTCCAGCACTTGCTTAGGGATTTTTTCTGCCTGTATCTGTGGCTGTGCCCATTCCGCCTTGCCGCACAGGTGATCCATGGTTATCGTATTGGTATCGGCATCAATGGCTGTGTCGGGGTTTCAAAGGAGTGTGGGAAGGAGGTCCCTTACTAATCTCTTCCATGTAGCTTCCCAGAGACCATACTCTGAGGAAGCTAGCAGGCATTTAAACAAATCTTTGAGATCACTTGGGACAAGTGTGTTTGTGTTGCAGTACCCCAGGTTGGGAGCAAGCTGGGGAACTTTTGGGGAACTTCTTCTTGGGTTGAAAATCATCTGCACCTTTTGCTCCCCCCGAGCTGTCAGGGCTAAACCCTCGGGCAGTCTGAGAAGGCTTTACCTGGAGACAGTTGGTTCCCATGGCAACACTCCTTGTCAGTTTGGAAGTCTGCTCTCTCCACACTCTTTCTCTCCTCCCCTTGCTCTCCCTACATGTACTTACCACTCCCATTTCCTGCCTCCTCCCTACCTCTCTCTACCTCTCCCCCTGCCCATGGGGCGGAGAGTCCTTGTCAATCTCCCTAGTCCTTGCCTTTTTCCCCAGAACCTTCTACCCCACTCAGTCCCCAAGTGGTCCCCAGAATTGTATCCCTCCCCTGTTGCTCTAGGACTGGTTAATGTCTTGTCAATCTAACCCGAATCCACCCCTGAGCCCCGATCCCATTGGTTTCTATTTCCCCTTATAACCCAGTGCACACCCTGTAGGGGTGGTCTTTGCCTCTGGATCCCTTCAAGGAATGAACTTTGGATTACCACGCAAAGACCCACCTCCCGCCTCTTTGCTTCCTACGCGCGCCCCTTTACCATCGGCAGCTACTGCTAGAAAGCACAGAGTGGCCCAGAAGCCGAGACAAGTCTGGAGGACGTCTCTGGCGGGCTCAGGCTTGCTTGGGCAGCAAGCGCAGTGCGCCCGCATGTTTGAATTGAAGGTGGCTGTTAAAAGCCCTTTAAAATATTCATGCTTTTTCCCGAACTCCTTTGCAACCCTACAGTTTTTTTTTGGCGGAATAAGGCAGGGGCTACCAATTAACAAATTGCCCCCGCTGACCATAGGTCACTGGCGCAGCAAATGGGAATGCCTCCTGTTCCGGATTCTGGCTTCCAAGCCTGTCACATCCGGTTGCCTGAGCGTGGGAACTGGAAGGAGGGGGGTGGGAACCAGGAGCTGGAAGGGGAGGGGCCAAGGCAGGTGGGAGGGGTCATGTGTGGGAACAGGGAAGAGAGGAGGTGAGATCACTTGGGGTGGAGCTGAAGGAGGGATGG
>VZRF01001700.1:11973-22589 GCA_013396875.1 Vireo altiloquus
CACAAGCCACAAGCTGCTCTTCAGAGCCGCAGCTTATTCCGTGGAGTCCGATGCCACTGGGGGCCCCACGTTGGGCACCAGCTGACACAGCACCAGCCAGGTTGCAGAGGGGCTCAAAGAAGCGAGAGGGTCCTCTGCCCTGTCCCGCTTGCCCAGCTAAGGAGGGTGGGTGCCTGCCATCTGTGTCAAGATAGAGTGGCACACCTTCAAGTCTCCAGGCTAGGGGAGACTGAGAGGCAAAGACAACCCTTCGGTTGCTAAGCAACTGACTTGCTGCTCAGCTCCGGGGGTGGAAGCTCAGAAAAGCCGAGGAGTCGAGGCAAGGAATAAAAGGTGGACTCTCTTGCCAGTGAATCCAGGAGAAGTTCATTCCCAGGCGAACAGGCAAAGAGAGACGCAGCTCGCAGGGTGCAACCAACTTTAAAGGGGAGTGGTACAAAGGGAGGACACAAACCAAGGACCAATTGGGACCAAGATGGGGTGGAGTCTGAGGAGGGCTTACATAACTTGGGGCCAATAGTATAAACACAGGGGTGATTGACTCTGAGGGAAACCAAAGGAGCATCAAGAAGAAGAGAAGGTTCTAGGCAGAGGGGGGCAAGCATCAAGGGAGATTGACAAACTCCTNGGTGGACTCTCTTGCCAGTGAATCCAGGAGAAGTTCATTCCCAGGCGAACAGGCAAAGAGAGACGCAGCTCGCAGGGTGCAACCAACTTTAAAGGGGAGTGGTACAAAGGGAGGACACAAACCAAGGACCAATTGGGACCAAGATGGGGTGGAGTCTGAGGAGGGCTTACATAACTTGGGGCCAATAGTATAAACACAGGGGTGATTGACTCTGAGGGAAACCAAAGGAGCATCAAGAAGAAGAGAAGGTTCTAGGCAGAGGGGGGCAAGCATCAAGGGAGATTGACAAACTCCTTGGGAGGGGTTTAGGTGACGGATGGGGAAGACTCTGGAACAAGGGGAGGAGGCACACCCATATATAGCGTAATAGGAGGAACTTAGCAGGAGTCAACAGGGGTACAGAACTCGCATAGAAACAAAAGGGGGAATGGAACAAACCATTCAAGGGGTAACACAGAACACTTTAAAACACAATTGAACCTCATTGGAACATCCCAGAAAATACTAGGGAAACACACTACTGCACTAAAGAACTGAACCGACACTGGGACACAGTGGTGGTGAAGACCCTATTGCCCAGGTGCTCTGCAGACTGCCAAGTCTGAACTATTGAAAATAATTATACTTTCCCCCATTAAAGCAGTTCCAGTTCCTATGTGTAAAATGAAATTTACATTCAAAATTCTGTTTATATATTTAATTAAGATTTGTTTCCACTAATCTTTTAAGTCAAAGTCTTCAGTTATTATCAATTTCACTACTTCTGGTAGCTGGGAAACACCTAATCAGATGATGGGCATTTATTGGTATAGTGATGAGAGAAGGGATGGGTCATAGGAAACTGGGAATGTTCAGGTATTCTGCAAGAGGAAATGGTTTATAATGCATTTAAGAGTGGGTTCAAAATGAAAGAAAGCACAAAGGTAGATTAAATTGTCAACCTCTTTTCATGCCAGATTTATCCAGAAGTTGCATACCAGACCATCCTGAGTGGTCTTTTAACTTAAATTGTTTGTACATTAGTCCTGAAACATGCATCTGATAATAGGAACTCAAAGTTTGCACAAAAGCTTAAGGTGGGTCATGTTTCCGTGTCTTGTCAGCTCAGAGGATGGGTGAGATGGCAACACCCTTTCCCTTCCCATCTGTGGTTAACCACTCTTTCCTACTTAGCTGTCAAAGGAAGAATAGCATAAGACAGGAGGTTTCATGTTCAGGTTGTGAATTACTTTTGTACCTGCTGGTGCCCAGGACAATGAACTGAAAAAACATGCCTTTGTACTGAACCTTGAAGGTGGTAGCAACTGGAACAAGCTCAGTGGGAAAAGGTAAAAATGCAAGAGAGGAACAGGCATTAAAATGGCATTTTCACTTTTTTTTGGACATGAATCCTCAGTGTAGCATAGCAATTTCACAGACAACTGCACACCCTCTGACAGAAGGATCATGTGCCCTTCGTTGAGCTGCTTTTCCCTAACCATTTTTCTGAGGCCATGGCAGACCTGGCAATATCTCATTGCAGATCTTCCCACTGAGTTAGTTAAGGAGCAGGCATTTGGATAAACATGGCCAAAACATCCAAGGGTTGTTAATCTCCAAGTGCAAAATTGTCCACTTCAACAGTGGTGGTAAAAGCAACTTTTAGCCTGCTCCTGCAACCCAGTCACATGAAATGGTTTAGACTGTGTGCGTCATCCCATCATTTAACTGATGTCCATTTGGAAGATGTGCAAGCTCACAGGGCATAATTTCCAGAGCCCAGCCTCCTTTTCCTACCCCGATCCAGTTTCTCTCACCTTGAGTGTAAGAAAGGACGTATAGGGGCTCGACTCTTATCACCCTGCCTTGTGGATAACGCAATCCAGGATTCAACATAATTGTACCCACACATATCAGCCACAAGGTCCAGGGCAAGGCTGCTTTGTGTAGCCTCCTCTGACAGTGTTGGTGGTGCACCTCAAGATAAAGGTTATGCCAAGTTGAAAGTCATCCCTAGGATGTCCTGAAATGGGTTCTTGGTCTTACACCACAGAATTTCTAAAGTACAAATAAGTTAAATCTCTTAGAGCTACCATAAATTTGGCAAGTATTTCTGCTCAGTGAATTTTTGTTGTTAGCAAACCCAAACCTGGAACTTGCTGGCAGACAACACACATATGTGCTAGCATCTGTTTTAACTTTGCTTTTTAATGTCTGATGTAATTATTTAAAATGCTGAAATAGGAAGGGAAATGAGATTCCTTTAATTTCCTTTTAAAAGATAAGGATATTTCTTTTTCTTTTTTTTTTCCACTTAGTACTGGCAGAAAAATCTTGTTCGAAATAAAGAAAAACAAGGAAAAATATTAAACCTTTGAATGAATATTTTCTCCTGACTTCAAACAAGGTCTGCTTTCTTTGCACAGGAGAGACTAAGAGAACCAGAGTTTCTTTTCCCCTCAAAAATATCCTTACGCATACTCTGAAATTATCATTTTCTTTTAGGTCAACACAAAGTAAGCATGTTCATCTTTTAAGCAATAAAAGAGTGATTAAGGCATATATTTCAGCAAGTATCTGGAGCTTTTAATTGTTCTTATCTGCATTACGAAGTGCCTTATTTCCTAAAAATGTATTCACTTTAATGGGGCTTTAGAAGCTGCGTGTGTTAAAAAAAAAAGAACAAAACAAACTTGTAGTTAGCTACAAGGATCGTGTGAAACTAAATACCCTAGAAGTGAAAGTTGCTTTAAAACTTGGCCCTTTATTTATCCATTTCCAATTACCTTTATGCCATTAGCCATTATGGGCATAAAGAGGAGTTATTTACCAAGATTATGGTTGCAGTTGCCTGGTGCACAGAAATGAAAAGTATACTTTAATTTTTGCACCAATAAAAACATGTCAATTTTTCATATGCCTCTGACTTAGTTTGGGTGGTTTTGTTTCCTGGCTTCTTTTACATCTTCATACTGCAGTTCTGATATGAGAGGTGGTGCAGACCAGTAGCAAAGTGCTAGGCTTTTAAGAACCATTATACAATCAGTAAAGAATTAGACAAGGTAAAAAAATAATCATGGTCTGACTCAACACAGACCAGTTTGGATAGACCAAATTCTCTGATCTATGACAGATAGCCCATTTTAAGATTTATTGATATCTTCCCACTAGAAGATACCAAGAAATAAATTGCTAATAGTGAGACCCTATTCAGCAGCAGTGGGAAAACCATGACCTCATTACCAGTGTGGGTGCAATGTCTTGTGGACATGAAGTTTGCCTTTTCTGAAGATTTGCAAATTTCATGGGGTATTCCCTTAAGAAACATTGTCAGTAGTAATAAAAATGCACATGCCTAAAATGAGGACCGTGCCCCTAAGAATTTGAGCCTATCTGCCTGCTTTCTATCTGACCCTAAAGTCCATCTCAGAAGGTGTAGTAGTTAATACAGATACTGGGTGCAATGTACCTTCTCACAATTAGTAGAAAGTGCTGTATTGTAATTAAAGAGTGAAGTGGGGCATGGTAACATATGGAAAAGGAGAGCCTTAATAAGTGATAGAGCCTTCAAAAGAAATTGCTAACTAGTATGCATTTGGTGTATTCCATACCAATTTTAAGACTTTGCCTGGAATAAATTGCTATGTTGGGTCTTTGAAGGAGTGGTGAGATTAGCATTTACAAAGGAGGCAATTTTCTGTCTTCTTGACTCAGTTAAATGGAGGAAATAACTTCCAAGACTGAAGCAGTAGTTAGCCCATCAATCATCCTCACAGCTAGAAACTGGGGATTCCAAATTTTGAGATGAGTTAATCTGTCAGTTATTAAGTTCATAGTGGCACCATATGGTGCTGAGCCACTCCACACTGTGGCAAGGACAGCACTGTTTACACAAGCATGCTGCTTTGTCAGGTACCTCCCCAGAGATAGATCCCTTTGTTTGGGAGGATCAATTTACTTTGCACAGTAAATTGACTGAATTGATCAATTCAGAGAACATAATTGTTGGCTAATCCTGGGGAATCCTGTCCTACTCAGATGGAAGAAACAAAGGGTGCTGGCAGCAGGCAAGTTTCTTTCTCCATTCTGGAAGATGCTGTCTCTGGACATGATGGACTTTGATGAAAACTGATGGTAGGCACATGTGCAGCCTTTACCAACAGTAAGTGACAGAGATAACAGGAGGACCTCCAGGGAAGCTAACTGACATGTCCCAGCCTGGCTGCTGTCTGTAATTGTCCTTCTTCCAATTGTCCTAATTGGGAGAGGAGCACACACAAAAGTCAGTACTACCGTTCCAACACTTATTGGCACTTCTTTGCAAACCAAACAAGGAGTCATAGTCTGGTAAGCAAAAAATAATAATCCCTCTCCAACGCGTTTAAAAGCACATGAGCAGGGCAATTTAGTACAAGACATGAACAGCACACTTCTCTGAATCAGATAAGGTCACATTGGCTAGGCACTGCAGAGTGTATAACCTTCTAGTTTTAACTTTTAAATTCTTCAATTTTACAATTATGTTTGAAGCCACTACTTCTAAATACATTGATTACACTTTAGCTGGAGTAATATAATTCAAATCAGTCTGCGAATACACAAAGTGTTTGTTTTAATATTTTCTTTTAAATCAAGCTTCTTTTCTATAACCAGTGCCTTTCTGATTATTCTCCAGCAGAAGTGGTAGATTCTTCTTTCACCTTAAAGACAGAATAAAATAAAATACAATAATAAAATACAATAAAATAAAATAAATAAAACAAAATAAAGCAATCTTTTTTTAAACAAGCAGAACATTTCAAAATATTAAAATTATATATGTTTGGAAATTGTAATGCAGCATGAAGTAGAGTTTCCCAAAGGTGGGATTATAGCACTGAGAAATACAAACCCACATTTTTGGGCAGTTTCCTCATCTTGTCTTCACAGCAGCTTTTTAGTGTAGAGTGTGGGGACTTGTCTTAACTTTTAACTTGCTGTTCGTTTCAGTTTCTTAACTTGTGTTATTTTGGTCTCTTTGAAGGCTGTGGACTGAACTTGATGGAAAAATATGACCTAGTATGTAGAAAAAGCTCTCCTCTCTGAGGTATATCTCATTAACTGAAAGAGATAGCTAATAGACAATTGGCCTTTGAATGTAAATGTTTTGGAGGTATTATGTTCATTTTATGGTATGTTGCTTTTGGGTAATCATCTCAGTATGCAGAATTCATCATTCTGACAGCCAAAAACCTGTGAAATGTCCCTTTCCCTCCCCTCTTTGCTCTTCCACTTCCCCAAAATCTGTTCATTTATTTCAACAAAGATGTGCTGGAAGGAAGCTTGGACTCTCAGAATCTTTTTGCCACAATTCTCCCAAACTTCTGGGAAGGCTTGTCTTGTGTCTTTTCAGCAGTGGAAACTAGTGTTTAGAAAACTACTGTTCATCAACCTTCTAGGATGAATTAGGAAGGATCAGTGGCAAATATCCTCAAAATCAAAGGAGGAGGCTTCCATAGCATTATATAAAAGAAAGATGTGATTTATTCAAGATGTGGAGCAGACAAAGGCAGAGTGGATGACCTCAGTCAAAAGGTCATCTCAAAAGGGCATTTCAAAAGGGCGTCTCTTCCCCAATACTTTTTCAGAAGGTAGTTTTATGTGAAAAATACATGTAAGAAAGTGTAAATAATGGAATGTATGTCCCTTATCTTCCCCTGCCACCTTTAAAGAAAAGAACTTAAAATGAACATTCATTAAACTAAATTTATTTTATGCATAAAAGTTGAAGGAAATATTTCCTGCATATTAGTGACTGTGTTTTTAAATCACATAGTATATTAGTTCATACATAGTGTAATATTGACTACAATAGAAAATTCTTATTGCAGGGTATGACTTTATGTTTAAATGAATGATGGAATTTTTGAGGAGGGAGAGGAAAGGGAGGCCTTGTAGATATTAGATTTGGGCATGGATCTGTTTTCAAAATTATAGCCAGAAGTATGTATTAATGAAGATTTCTTTCAATAGATAATTTCAAATTTAAGAACAATTATGCTGACATACAAACCCCTCAAAAAATTGTAGGATTAACCACTAGCTGTTCTACAAAATCACAGTTCAGTGTCCTGAAAATAGAATATCCCACTAGTATGCTTATAACATGTACAGCACTACATACGTGAACTATGCAATATATAAAAGGATCAGTTGGTTTATACCAACTTTCATTTCAAAGCATATATTTTGCAGCTGAGCTCTGCAAACCTTTCAAAATCTGTCTTCCAAATGGAAATATATACACATATATATGTGTATATATATGTGTATATATACACACATATATGTGTATGTGTATGGAAAGCAATAAAGACATGTTTTCATAGGGAAAGAATGTGGAAAGGGGTTCCATATTCTGGGTTGACTAAGATTTTTTACTTGTTTTTACTGACTTTATATATGGAAAGCATGGAAAAAAATGGCAGGATGTTTAGAGATAGCCACATTGGTTTTTGTGAATTCCCACTAGGCTTGTCCTCTCTCTGGAAAACACATACAGAAAGTGCCTTAGGTCACAAGTGCTACCCAACACAGAGGGGACAGACGGATACTCTTAGGAATCCCTGGCAATGGCAGCACTAAATTGTAGTTACAATTAAAACTTAATTTTATTAAGAGAATATATGGTTACTATAGCAATGAATTTATATTTATAGCACTGGTTTTCTACAAACTGATAGAATATAGTAAAATTTATAAATAATATAATGCAAAGTTTATAATAATAGTGATTTTTCTGGACAGTGCTCTGTACTGTTGTGCCTCCCTCTCCCATGCTGGGGCTATCACCACCATTGGGCTGCCCTGGGACCTTCAAAGCTGGTGAGGAGGGGACTAATCAGCCTGGTGCCCAGGGACCTTGAGGGAGGGGAAGAAGAGGTCTGTTTGTTTTGTCTGTTTGGTGCACAGAACCTGCAGGCCCTGATAATGTGGGGAGCATGACAAAAATGACCCACGCAATCACAGAGAGTGGCTACTTGTCTTGTAAAATGGTGTTGGTGATGCTGACCACATTACTGGGGTTCAAGGTCACAGGTAGATGTCACTCCTGCAGATGAGGTCAGTGCTTTGAAGACTCACATCCCAAAGACTCCCAAAACTTCCTTGATTGTGATCCAATCTTACCTGTTAACTAGAGCTAGGTTAAGACCGTGCAGACCGTGGTGAAGTACCATGGATGTCCTCTCCCAAGGAGTGTAAAGGACTTATCTACATTTTTTCTTCTTAAAACCAAGGAGAAACATGCGATGCATGGGATGCAATGACAGAACGCCACCTACTGAACATAGCTGGTTCAGTTTTACCTCCACTAGCTCCTCCCTCTCTTTCAGAGACACAGGAAAGTACCACAACCCTTCATCAAGGAGTACCTACTCCACATCCCTCCAGTTTCTGGCGCAGGAAGCAGGACCTTCGGAAGGAGTTCCAGTCCAGAGCTTGCAATTGTCAGCTGAATTTGGGCAAAGAGTAAGCAATTAGAGATTTTGGTTTCAAAAAAGCAGTTACATCATTGTCTCAAGGCAGAGTGAATACTCAAATTGCCCTTCCTGAGAGTTTCAATAATTTTTTGATTTATTAAGGTCTGTATACAAAAATGAGATTGAAGAAAGTGCCTGACTTTGTGCTTCACCATCTTGCAGTGTCCACAATACTGATAACAAAGGAACAAAGAAAACAGCAAATTTTGATTGATTTGCTGTTTATCTTTAAAGGTACCTGAATGCTGTTTTTCTGTTTTGCTTGAATATGTTCTTTAGGCATACTATAAAAGCAAAATACAAACCTCTTTTGCCTTGTGCTTGTAAAGAATCAAAATTAATAGGACAAGACCTGATATCAGATAGCTCTTCTGATATGTAAAAGATGTGATTGGTACAAAGACTTGAATAATATGAATATTTCTGGATTTTATTTGCTGAATATAATCCTCCTCAAAGAAAAGTCTTTCTTTACAAGAATTTCCTTCATAAATAACCACACTTCTAGAGCTTGAAATTCTTGGCTTCAATTGCAGGGAAAGTTTTTACATTTTTCTTTTGGGGAAAAGCCATCCAATTCCCATATTTTTTCAGTCAACTGTGTTTTCTCAGACTCTTAGTAAATCAGCCTTCCCACATTCACGTGGTTTTTACAGACAATATCTCATTGTCTACTAATTGCAGATAATTTAAACCAAACTTTTTTTCCTATTTCTGGAAAGAAACCCTAATGTGACCATGTGACAAGCAGCAGCAGAAAAGGACTGGAATTTTTCTATTTTTCCTGTTACACTCCTGTAACTAAGAGTGGAATTTGAGGCACAGCTATAATGACCCAGAGCATCAGGTTTGCTTTCTTACCTGCTTACATCGTATCCATCACTCAATGTGTTTTGGAGGCTTATGTTGGAATATTGAGTTCAGGTATAGACAACCACTATAATCATGCTAATTGAGGATATTTTGTTGCATCCCACGACCCCCAGGTACAAACTGATGATGCCATATTGGCTCTGCCTCTTTTGAAGGCATAAAATATAAAACATATCACATTGTCCTGCTAGGCTGAACTGTTCCATTTGCAGAGTACATAGCAACAAGTGGCCTGTTAAATGATGACAAATCCTTTAGCTCCTGGCTTTAGAACTCTGACCTCTTGACTCCCTGCCTGTATCCAGGGAGCAGTCTGGGGACAAGAATGCAATAAACAGGTTGTAATCTAATAAAGTGAAAAGAAATTGCATCAAAACCAGCTGTTACACTACTACATTACTACTGTTACACTGTTACACTACTACATTAAAGACTGCCAACATGTTAACTAAAATAGGGCCTTTTTTACTTTGTGAGCTTTTACAATTGCTGATTGTCAGAGCTGCTTTCTCCCCATCCCACACACACTTTATGGAAACAGCAGTAAATGTTATTCTAAGTAAACATGTCCTATTGTCCCTTAAATTATGAGCAAATTGTGTTTGATTGAAGTATCTTCTTTCTTATTTTAATTTACTATGTTTCTCAGCTCTGAGCATTATGATGCATTCCCAGCTTCACAGCACGGAAGTGACTCAGCACATAATTCCTGCGTTTCAGTTGTGTGGGAGGATGTTTTATATTTTATTCAGTTTTATATGTCAGGCTTTGTATTGTTTGATAAGTTTCATATTGCATAGAGTTAAGTTGTCAAAGCTGTACCCTCCCCGGTTCTCATCCCCATGGCAACCCTGCCCTTTCTCCAGTTGTCAGTTACCCTTTGGTCTCTCCCCTTCCTCCGCCCACTAGGCGGAGGATCGCTGTCACTCTCCGCCCATTCCCCTCCCAAGGGGCGGAGTGATCCTGTCAATCCCCCTAAACCCTTGCCCTCCAGTCCAGAAAGTTCTCCCTCACTTGGTTCCTCATTGGCCCCTGGGGCTGTGTCCCTCCCTTTCCCTCTGCCCATTGGATAATTCCCAATCAATTTGGCCCGAATCCACCCCCTTAGCTTCATTCTATTGGTTCTCATGCTCTCCTGCCCTACTCCTTAAAAACCCTGTTCCCAGCTAGCCCGGGGTCCTTTTGGATCCTGTCCCTTGGTGTTCACTCTGAGCAATAAAGGGCTGTGACCAAAAGGATCCGTCTCGCTTCTTTGATTCGCCTGCGGTCCTCAGCAACATCTGGCTTGGGTGAGACCCTCAGCAAACCCGACCACTCCATTTCCTGGCGGCCTAACCAGACCTGACACCGGAGGACGTCCACCTGCGGGGGTCGAGGGAACGGGCACCCTCTAGCCGCACCGCCTGCACAGTTTGGCGCCCAATGTGGGGCCTTTCCTCAGCGGAAAGGTCACATCCAGAGATGACTTACGGTTCCCAGTGGAGCAGGAGAGACCCGTCCAGTTGGCTACCAACTCCGACTGCCGGCGCTGCCAACTTTTGTCTGGCAGCACCCACAGACGCACCTAACGAACGACATCAAGTTAGAAGAGGTGAATCCCCGGTGGACTTTGAGTT
>VZRF01001701.1:8060-51095 GCA_013396875.1 Vireo altiloquus
CTCACACACGTGGTCACTGAGCTCCGGAGAGCAGGCAGGCAGATGGAGACCCAAGAGGGGCTTTGGTACAGCAGCCCAGTGCTGGTTTATTAACCTCGGCACCCGAAGAACCAGAGACCTAATGCGAAGAACAAAGGAGTGACGAGAGCTCAAATACAGGGAAGAAAAGGGGCAGAGAGAGCATCAGGGTCCAGTGGGCTGAGGGCACAGGGATGGAGCAAAGGCAGGGCTAAGCTGGAGCTCCCAGTGATGAGCCAGTGGGAATGTAGGGGTGGAGAAATTGGGGCATGGGGAGAAGAACTTTCTAGGCACTAGCCATAGAGGGGGAAAAGGGGCAGGGAAAGCAACAGGCTAACTGGGACACATAGAACTGAGGAACATTACATACTATGGCAAAGCATCATGGGGCAGGCTTTTTTCTATGCTTAGTGTTATGCTTCAGGGGCTTCCTTCCAGGACATTACAGTAATGTGTTCCTGGGTCTCCACAATTGACAACGTTTTTAGCTATTTCGAAGAGCTGGGAAGGTTGTGGTTTTGAATGTGTTGTCCTACTAGCTCTTTATTCAGAAAGGTAAGTGTCCTCATTCAATTTGCATTTTTCTTAGCATATTATTTTAACAGGTATAGCTGTTTTTAGCAATCCACTCTAGGGGAAAAAAAATACCTATCAAAGAAAATTACAATGTGTATCGCAGAAAGATACCTTTAGCAGTTTCTGTAAGGATGAGATTGCCTACTAGAGATGATCTTTAGAGCAGTTTCCATGGAACCTGCAAACAACCTTAATGCAAAATTATGCCCAAGTCTCTTTCAGATGTTCTTTTATCTAAAACAAGCAGCATAAATAGCTCATTCACACCACACCAGCATACATAGCTCACTTCACAAACAGTGCCACTGAAATTATCAATAAGGATGGCAAATTCAGTCCTTGATGTTTTTTAAGAGGATTTCAGTTCTGCAAGATGTTCAGGAGATCCTGTGGAACTGACATGGACTTGAGTGCAATTAAGACTTTGCAGTATCAAACTGATAATTATTAGGCTTTGATTAGTAAACTCCTGGGTATGAAGCTTTTATTTCAAGTTTTGATCTCATTAGTTTCTCTAACTTTTTCTCATTGCATTTTCTTGCAATAAAGTAATCAAGTAATTTTGTCTTGCAGATTTATGAATACCTCACAATTTATTGGAGAAGACACTAATGAATTTTCAGGCATTTTAATTAACCTAATGATTCTTTTACATTGTTCAGGCTTGAACTAATAAATAAAACTGAATTTCAGATTCAGAAATTCAGAAAATTTCCCAATTTTCTTAGCTACATTAGGTACACAAATGCAGACATAATTCTTATGCTGTTGTAGTATAGGCTAAACAAAACACATTACTGGTATATGTATCTCTCACCCTACATCAGAGGAGTCACACTCAGATCCCAGCTGTGCCCCTTAAGCAGTGAACTGCATGGATAAGGAAAGCCAGACTCTTGCTATGTATTGGGAAAAAAACCCCAATTTTACAGTCTGTTTTGTGAAGTTTTGTACATGTGTTAGTATGAAAGAGAAGGAGAAGTAGGGCTTTTTGTCTTTCATACAAACATTTACACATGCGATTGGTTGAATGGAGATTAAGGGTTCCAAAATCTAGGACAGGCAAGAGATAAGGTGAGGTTTCCCATTCTCAAGGCATGTGGTGGGTTTAAAGTGTTTGCTTGTGAATGCAGAGCCCTGGAAATTGTCCATCAAGGATCAGAGCTCCCAGGGAGTGGCTCCCAGGAGTGGTGGCTGTGATAAGTGAGACCTCCATAAGCTGCTCCATGAAACAATATTCACTTTACAGCATCTCCAGGTAAAGACTTGCTGATGTTCACATTGATCTGCCAGACATTTAGATATTTCAGATGTTTTGCTCTGAAACCTTTGGGACCACAAACCTATGAATTAAGTAATTCATCTGGGAGGCAGGAGAGCTAGTTTATTTAAAAAAGAATAGTTGTATAAAATAATGAGTATGGGAATTAGCAGGGTTGGGAAACAGCAGACTCTAGAGTGTCACTGCCAGTTTACTTCTACATTTCCAGGTAAAGGTAGTAGTACCATACAAGCATATATGTCTCATACAAGCTACCTCAGCTTGTGGTTGCTCTTCTGAAAAATGTTTTAAGACCACACTGTAGGAGATGTCAAAATTATACAAAATTATACAATTTTAGAAATACAAAATATATTTTACAGATACAAAATTATTATTTTCTTTTTCTTTGGCAAGGGCCATACTGGAGGAAGGCTAAACAACAGTCTAGCCTGGCACAGACACACAGCATTTGCTCTGCAAATAGACAGCTTCTATCTCCAGCCCCTGCTGTCTGACACATTTCATATTTATTAATACTACAGGAAAAAAAACACCAGCATGAAAGTTGTTATTTTTTTAAAGCAGATGTCCAATTAGCTACTGGCTGCTATTTTTCTCTTAGACATGTTTTTGGGAGATTAATGATAATAAAAAATTGCTGTGAATCCCCTTTATCCCAAAGAACATACACCCCAGCACTTTAGATCCAGCTCCATAACCCATGAAATACTGTTGGATGCTATACTGCTTGCAAGTATTATCCCCATCTCTGCTTTGGGGAAAGGGAGGGCTTGTTTGCTTTTGTACATCCATGCCTGCTCCAATCCATATGTAATTTATGGTGTGCTTTCAACTGTTTAGTTAACTTGCCTTCTGTGCATATTCCACAAAGCAAACACAATTTGTAAGTCAGTTCTACAAACTTTGAAGAGTCCTACTTTTTTGAATTGTTTGATGGATTACTCGTGTTTGTACAAGAAGCCGTGGTGCACACATTGCTACAGAGCATGCTTAATGGATTGGAAGCAGGAAGCTTATAACACCACTGTGAACATGAGCATCCGCTGTGTTTGCAGGCTACCAGTCACAAAAGTCAGCCAGAGCAAAACATTTGGTGCCAAGAAGGGTGTTTTTCTGCTGGCAGCGGGTGTTGTAGCACAGCAGGAAGAAGGGAGGCACTGCACCGTGCCCTCCCACTGCCATGGAAGCAGGGAGCCTAAGGATCACTGTCTGCAGAAAATTCCCTCAAGCTGAACCGTCCTCCTGCAGAACTCCAGTTCACCCTGCTCCAATTATTTTCCTTCAGTCTTTTTCTGCCTTCACCAGAGACCTTTCTCTCTCTGAAAACCCAAGGATGAAAAATCGCTCTCCTTTGCAAAGGAAAAGCTATGGGAGATGGCCCGAGGGTGGCCTCACACCTCCACTTTAGACCCCTTTGTCTGCAACCTTCACATCAATTCTTGTCATATTTTTGTTTTAGTCATACAGCCCTGGCTTTCTGCCTCTCCAGAATGTGGGCAGAAGCCCTTCATATAACACTCTATAAAATTTCTCTGTAATTGAAATAGAAACTCAGATGTTAATTGTACTGAGATATACGAGTCTGGAAGAACATTCTTAACGAGTTCTGGGTATTTGATCTCTGCAAGATGAGTGCTGAAACCCCACTATCACAGCAGTGATGNTGGGTGTTGTAGCGCAGCAGGAAGAAGGCACTGCACCATGCCCTCCCACTGCCACGGAGGCAGGGAGCCTAAGGATCGCTGTCTGTAGAAAATTCCCTCAGCTGAACCGTCCTCCTGCAGAGCTCCAGTTCACCCTGCTCCAATTATTTTCCTTCAGTCTTTTTCTGCCTTCGCCAGAGACCTTTCTCTCTCTGAAAACCCAAGGATGAAAAATCGCTCTCCATTGCAAAGGAAAAGCTATGGGAGATGGCCTGAGGGTGGCCTCACACCTCCGCTTTAGACCCCTTTGTCTGCGACCTTCACATCAATTCCTGTCATATTTTTGTTTTAGTCATACAGCCCTGACTTTCTGGCTCTCCAGAATGTGGGCAGAAGCCCTTCATATAACACTCTATAAAATTTCTCTGTAATTGAAATAGAAACTCAGATGTTAATTGTACTGAGATATACGAGTCTGGAAGAACATTCTTAACGAGTTCTGGGTATTTGATCTCTGCAAGATGAGTGCTGAAACCCCACTATCACAGCAGTGATGGTACATCACTCTACCAAAGGGCATCTCTTCAGTAGAATTATTTTCATGAGCCCTTTCAACTGCTGTCCCATATGTTGAGCACTCTTGGGAGAGGCTTGGCTCTGCAATGGGGCTTTTCACACCACATGAAATGGCAGATCTCTGAGGAGTGAATTATTCATACTGATACTGTGACCTTTCATTAATAAACTCGGTTTCAAAAATAAACTTTAATCCTATTTAATAAGTCTCCCTTGCTTTTTCTGAACATCTTTCTCTTCTATCTCAGGAACATGCAGATCTTGAAACTTCAATGTGAATTCCTGAGAAGACTACTTTTTTTTTTTTTTTAAATCATTCCCCAACCTTTTTTTTTTAATAAGTTCAGGAAATTAAGAAAAGTTCCTATACTGCTTTCATAAAATACTCCAGTAATTTCACCTTCCACGAAAGAAAACCACTACAGCCCTATGTAATTAAACTTCCTACTACATCCTACTAATTATATGCCACTTCCTTTAGGGAAATTATTTTCTCAATTCCTGAATCATATCACAAGAAATATAAGTATAATAATAATAATAATTTATTTTTACAGATATTTCTCCTCTCCTACAACTAAGACATGTTTCATTCCCAAACTCCTCTCAGCATTTTAATATTTAAGACCTCTTACATTCTTATTAGTAAATAATAGATCTTTAAATTCCAGCTTCTTCCAAGTATATAGCGCTTTTCAAATATAAGGATTACCTCCGTATCATAATTTTTAAGCCAAATTTAGATTACTTGCCTTGTTTAAATTTCCTAATGCAGCACAAAGTTTTGCTTATATGCCTTTCTTTTTCTTACATTTGCATTTGCAAACAACGGGTTTGCAAATTACTTCCTCATCTCCGAGAATGCAGACTATCTTTTAATTGATTGACAGTACATCTTATCTAATTAAACGATACTCAGCTGAGGTTGTACTTCAGTTTTATCTCTCCTTGTGCAGTTATATTCTTCTCTTTACTAGGCTTTCTGGGTCAGCTTCCTTTAGTGCTCTTAAAATACCACATAAATTCTGGAAAGAATAGTAGGACAATTTATTCTGGGAGTCCTAGTTCACTGTTTCAGAAGAGGTCTGATGCTATGCCCGGTGAACTCAATAGAATGAAGCCTGATGATTTTTGATTAAACCTTTTGATTAAACCTTTTGATTAAACCTGATGCATTCAACTTGATTGTTCTCAAACCTTTTAGATCCAAACCTCCTCTTTCTTCTCCTCTTCAATAGCTTAAGCATGGACAAGGGCCAGAAGAATGTCAGACTCTTTACCTGACTGCTATAGAATATAGATCTATCAATGAGGCAGAAGAGAGAAAGAGAAACTCAAAACTATACAGGTCAGAGATAAAGACCTGAAGATTCTGCCTCCCTCCTACTGAAAATACAACCACCCCCTCACCACAGAGCCCACGCCCTCAAATCTCTCCTGAGCTGAGAAAATAAAATTGGCTTTGCTTGTGTCTTCTTCCTGTGTATCACTAAATCATTCAGGTGAAACAAAGGCCTTCCCACCCTCCTGAGAGGCAAATGCACACACATCCCACCTCTTGAGACACAGTCTGTTATCGAGGGCCATTATTCTGCCTATTTCTAACTATTATGAACAAAAGTGGTTAAATGAATACGGCTTTCTGCCCAAGGCCACAACCTGAATTTAATTGAAGATTGCTGTCTGGAAGGAGAACAGAATCTTTTCCTAGGGGCCTGTTTCAGTAACAACTGTTATTTTATTTACTGAACCACTGATAGTTCTTTGCCCTGGCTCAGATTATAGAAAAGGTGGCTGGGTTCAGAACGGGGAACTAGATTATCACATTGCTGAAATTTTAGGTATCTATATATATAGGACACTTTCATTCTTAGTGCATGCCTTGGCATTCAGAATTCATGGAAGGCTTGGGTAGTGTTAGATGTCCAGGAACAGGAGTCACAGAGGTTCATGCGCTGTGCTTAAACATGGCCAATAGGATGCATTAAGGTAAGGCTTAAAGTCTTAACCCTTTTAGAAATCCTCAGTGAAGTTTCTTCTGTGATTTTCGCATTGCAATTCTTCCTAGTCCCTGTGTCAAGATTCAAAACCATATCTATGATAGGAGAGAGAGCAAAGCAAAACAACCTAGTTTGAGACACTGGAAGGACTGCTGGCTAGGAACATTTTGGGTGAGGGGAAGGGGCAGGTTGGGCTTTGGCTCTGGGAAGGTGTTGCCCTACTCTCCCCACCCCACCCCACACTTCTGGGCCTGTATCCCAGCCCCACAGAGGCTGCCAATCCCTGGCATACCCAAGGCAATATTCCACACCCAGCTCCAGAGAATGACCAGGAGTCCCACCTGGAGAAAGGGCCCAGGAAGGCCAAGGGCTATTTAAGGCCAAATGCAAGGCAGGCACATGTCTTGGCCCTACCTTCTCTTGGAATTTCTATCAGCTGCACACTGCTGGAACCAGGAGTGGGAGTTATGTTTATTCTTTTCTATATCTTTTCCGTCTTTTTCTTCTTCTCCTNGTCTTTTTCTTCTTCTCCTATCTCCCTCTTCTTGGAATTTTTTGAGTAACTTAAAATTGAACAGGCTTAGAGTTTGCAAAGTTGAGTGGGTCAAGCTAATGCTTTGAGAAGTGTTTTATGTTACTTTTAGATACTGATAAGGTCCCCTCTCAGTCATAGCTTGTCAAGGCTGAACAGGCCCAAAATTCCTGTTGGTTGGAGGCATATGTGATGTATACATGTCCAGAATCTGCCTCTGGGCATTTAATTCCCTCTTGTAAATAGCTGTTATGAGGTCTCAACACCTTTTTTGGGGAAAATTGCTCCCAGAGTACTTAGCATGCACTTTTATTGCAAATCTGTTTAAATACCTGTGCAAAAATTCATGAATTTTTCTCTAAGTCTCCAGTTTTGAAAAGTTTGGCTTAAAGCTTACATGGCTCAATAGCTTCCACTCCAGTGATCTAGAAAAGATACTAAAAAAGGCCTGGAAAATTCCTTATAGCACAATTGTTCCTGCTGTCATGATACCGTGAAGCATAAATACTGGCACAAGTATTTGCTATATTTATATATATATATAATTGAAACAGACATGGAGATGCCTTCCTGTATGTACCTGGGATAATTGTACCAAGAGCAGCATCTTTATGTACTATTCTCTTTTGCACCTGGGCTATTTGATTTAATATTCACTTGATCTTTTTTGCATTGAAAATGCAGCTAGAGCACTAATAGTTATTTTGGCATATTGGCATATCAACAAACCTTGAAAGTTTCATAGGAGGACCTACAGTTCATTCCCTACACCCTGAAGTTATTCACTCTTTTTCAATAGTTATAAGGAGCCAACTTAGCCAACCATAAAAAGCACAATCATCAGGCAAAAAAAAAAATAGAGCACAAGACTCATTTCAGAACAGACTCATTCAGGTCTCAAAACCACTTTTAGAGCTGCTTTGCTTTGGTGGAAACTAATTAGTAAACCAGTTAAAAAACTTGATAAAGTGAAATGTCCCTGCATCCTGCTCTGAAAATACAGACTTGATTCACCAGCAATTGCTTTAGAAATGAGTATATGAATATTAATATTCATGTGTTTGGTTGATTAAGCTATTCACACCTTTTCAGAATTCTGCATTTTAAAAAATATGCTCCCTTCTGTACCTTCTTTGGCGTTTATCATCCTAATAAAGAGCATATTGAGAACCTCCTCCTTCAGTGTGCTGAGTGCTCTACTTCAGCCCTGAGTGCCCTTGGTTTGGTGAGCTCAGGGGCATTTTGTGGAGCACTGATCGTGCTTGGTACAGTAAAAGAACATCCAGTTTCTTTGCTCTAATCCTTTGGTCCTCCTCTTAAATAGCTGGATTATTTTATCTTAGACAACACGGCTTCAAATAACTCTCCTTTTATGAATTTAATCTTCCCTGTCAAGGCTTTAGAGAAACAGCATCTGATGTTATTTATTGTCAAAGTAGGTGCTAGAAAGTTCATCCTCAGCTTAGCACGGGTGGCCCAGCTCCCATTTGCCAGAGTCTTTTAATAGAAGAGCATGGCAGACCCTTCCTGGAAGATGCTTTTGCATTTTAATCAAAGGACTAAGTTAAGAGGCTGCTTTATTAGGACCTGTGACTGAACTGTATCTCCTGCTTTATTTCCCCCAAAGGCTGCAGGCTCAGCAGCAGACACAGCAACCACTTGGGATCTTATCTCAAAGCTACATGTGCTTTGCCCAAAGCTAAAGAACTGGGTGGGACTCTCGTAGTTAAAAGTTTTGGAAATGCCAAACATGCCCACAGATTTATCTCTGTCCTGAGAGGAAGCAATGAGTGATGTTGCAAAATTCCTGTTGTGGATTTATGTATCTAATGCAGCCCTGGAGCTGAAACAGAGCTGGTACATCCACACAAGGGTCCCATGGGATCCCATTGTCAGTGGCACAGGACTTCAGTGGGACAATCATGATCTATTCCTTCCTACCATGTCACAGCTTTTCCCAGTTCTCTAAATCTCCTAGGGGTTTGGAGGGAAGCTGAAATGCTCTTCCCATGGCTGTAACAGGGAAATAATGGAAGAGGACAACAGAAGGCCCTTATGTGTCCCATAGATAGTCCCTGACAGTATGAATACAGAGTGTAGAAAAATTCCAGTAAAACCATTTTTGCTTGATTTCTCTCAATCTGCAGAACTTACTCATGGCTGCTATGTTGCAGTTCTAGGAGAAACAGGGATTCTGAAACAATTGGGCTGGAGATACCAGTTCTTTCTGGCTCCTCCAGCAATGAGTCAGAGCTCCCATGCTCATCCTCTTAACCCTGGATGATGCCCTGTCTTCACATATATTATCATCTTGCCCCAAGCTTGCTGGTCTGTAATAAGAGGATATCAACATGTTTTAGGCTGTAGTTGTCAGGTAAAGAAACAGGAATTTCTGGGCATGCATAGCTGGCCAGATGCATTCAGTAATGCATTAGGTTGGCGTATGTTTTTTGTGCTGTTTCAGGCTATCTGGGGACAATTTCTAAAGTATGAGGACCTCTTTGGAGTGGTCTGAGATCATCAGCTCATTTAGCAGAGGGTCTGCTTGCCAAAAAGCTGTCAGGTGGTAATTCCTGGCTGAGCCTGAAGCGGTGACCTGGTGAGCTGGCTCTGAACCATTGGTTTGTTCTTCCAGGCAGAGATAATTCTGTGAGATCAGCACCAGCCTGTGGGATCCTGGTGCTGCTCACAAAGCGATGCCCAGATTGATGAGACAGGATCTGCAGCACCCACACTGAGGGACATCTGGTTACTTGCTGTCCTTAAAACTTAAATGCACTTCAAAAATGAAAAAAGCAAACCTAAGCACTCCCAGCTTAAGCTATTGGGCACATAAACATCCGTGGGAAACACAGTGATTCACAATTGAACAGCTTCAATTTTAATTTAATTTTGCAGCTTTATTAGCCTGAATAATCATCTACCCGGAAAAAACTTCAAAACTCATGGTGTGGCAAGAAGAAAAACAGAACAAAACATTAGCCAAGTGTGCAATAATGAAGACCAATCCTGGCCTGGCTGTGAGAAGGGCCATGGGACCAAAGCAGTTTTTTCCATCTCAGGCCACAGTGGTTCAATAATAACACCCTGCCAACAGTTGCCTTCATCCAAAAACCAGTCCCAGATTTCTAAGCACATCAAAATACTATGAAAGAACTGAGTTATGGGCAAAATACCTGATTACCTGATTTTAACACAGGAGATGAAATGTTAATTCCAACATGTTTTTTATTTTGAGATCTTCACTTAGGCCCAGAGTAGCTTAAAAATTAATTTAATATATGGAAAAAATCACAGCACGTATAATTCAATATCAGTGTGCCTTTGCTAGATCATTAGAAGAGTTGGAGGTTTTAATCCACAGCTCTAGTTAGCACAACTCAAGTGAATGGAATTCCAGAGAGAGGAGAAGCCCCTATCTTCTAGATGGGATAGTCATTAGCAGCTTGTTGCCTTTTTGTACACACAAATAACAGGAGTGAGGTTTCATCTTAATTTCTTCCTTGAAGCAGATAAAGTCAGTGTGCAGTGACATGGCTGGGGAATAGGTGCTACTTATGTCTCCTTCCTGGGTGTTTGCCAGCATCTAGATTTGGGACTGAAAAGGGGTAGTTAAATATTCCTCATGCAAACAATCTTTCCTTTGTCACCAGGAATTGGAGTAAAAGCACCCTAAGTACTAGAAATGCAAAAAAGTAACAGGAACACATGGCAAACCTACCTGGAATAGTGTCCCTCGTTGTGCAAAAATAGGTGCAGTGTTTGCAAAACATGAGGTTCAGACACTGAGAGCAAATGACCAGATGCCATCGCATTTAGGTCTGTGGTCCACATTAAGGATGTGCCTAAATTTGCCTTACCACCATAGGAGTCCCTCCTCTGATCTCAGAGCAGGTTTCCAAACCCTTCCTAATTCTGTGACTGGATTTGGGGGTAGGAAGGGACTCCACACCACCTACCTTGGGTAGTTAATCCAGGAAAGCAGGAGAAAAGGAAGTGATCAGGTGCACTGAGCTTTGACATGGTGGTACAGGGATCCTCAGCTTCACAAACTGTGTCTTGTCTCGCTGGCAGCTCACACAGGTATCAAAAGCTTTGAAAAGCCAAATGGTGTCTTCAGACTTCCCAAGTGTATTTTCCAAAGCTGGTCTAAAAGAAGAAAGGTATAAAAAGGCTACAGCACTACCTGTGTGAGAAGGACACTGAGGCTCATATGTATGCACCACTAGATTCGCTGTTTGCATGCAGTTCAAAATCTATGCAGCACTAAAATTTGAATGTACACAATGGAAAGGATCATTTAGAGCATGGTTCACAGCTTCAATAACTGTGCTGATTTTATCTTGACATATTTAAATCTAAACACTGCCTGTTAACATGGTGTTTAGAAAACAAGAGAACCTGTAAGATGTTTTTTCTCATGAAATAAATTCCTGAATATCATTTATTCCCTCTTCAGCTGTTCTAGTCCAAAGCTGATGTATTGCTGAGTGCTTGCCTTCTCCAAATTCATTGCAAAACTAAATCTTTGGAATACTTTCAACTGTAAAAATCCCAAACTACAGATGGCAAAATTAGAACACGAAGGATGCATTGAAAGTCTGATAAATGGACAAACTAAACAAGTTTGCTCCAGAAAGATTAGGGAAACCAAATCCTAAAGAAACAGGGGACTTTTCTCTTTGCCTCCTCATAAATATTTTTTTTCTCTACAGCATTAAAAAAAAGGTAATTTATATTGAGAAAGTTAACAGTGTTTTCGAAGACCAAAAGAATAAACTTCTTTTAAAACACTCAAGCTAATAAATATATTGCAATTATTTTTTATTGCTGAAAGTATTTTCAATAATTTTTGGTTCTGACTTAAGAGTGAAATTCTGCTTGAGAGGGTGTGTTAGAAGCAGCAAGGCTTTCTTATCCGGTTTTGTCCCTGTGTATATGCAGAGTCCCATTTGCCTAATGCAATAAAAAGGATCTGTTAGTCCTGTAGTGTGCAGCCATGGGAGTTGGAAATTACTTTGTTTTGGCTTACCTGTCATCAACTGGAATCTTAATCAAAATACAATACCAGATAACTTTGAGATACGAGGCAGCACTGATGAGTTTGTTTCAAAAGGAACTTACAAGACAACTGATGAAGGAGAAGGGAAAAGCAGTAATGGGACATTTTTATCCCAAATTTTATGGAGAATCAGAGGAAACAGGAACTCCAAAGGCGTAGCAGAGTAGCTGTCTCACATGCAGTCCATACACACCCAGTTTATAAAATTTCCTTCTGTGCTGAGTCTGTATTAGCAAAGGTTTGCTGGAACTGCTGATTTGTGAGCAAGAGGGTGGCATGAATTTAGGAGGCATGATCCCTAAATCTCAGTTGTAATAGAACTTTTTGAAGGAGATTTTGATGACAATGAGCTCAGCCTTAAGAATGTAGAAGCTGTTCCCAGAAGCTGCTGTCAGCATCCTGCAGCCCCTGGTAGAGCAGAATGAGATCTGTCATGGGCACAATGGTCTTCAACACCAGCAGCCATGTCCAGCACAAAAATCAGCACTTTTACAGATGGCAAAACATTCAACCATCCTCTGTCTTCAAAAGCCCATGAGTAAAAGAGATTAAAAAAAAGAAATTTACTAAGCTAATTAATTTTGAGCTGTGAAAATGAAAAAAAAGAAAGAAAAGCACATAGTGCAAACACTCATGGTTTCTAACTTAATATTACTGCTCAGAAAAAAAATAAATGTAAATCTGAAATATTGTCTGTTACAGTGGAGTAAATCACAAGCCACATCTTCATGAGGGAAAATAACCTTTTTTTAGATTCTTGGTATCTGAGTGGAAGTGGTGAAAATGCTTTTCTGAAACATAGGGGATGTAGCTGAAGTGGGAGTTTTAATGAGAGGAAGTTATGATATTTCAGTCAACTAGCTTCAAAAGGAGTTTGTCAAAGCTTTAAAAAAGCCTTTCATAAAGTGTCCATCTGCATAATGCTTTAAACAGAGTTCGTATTTTCATAACAATGTGTGACTGAAAGGCAGAAGGGACTTGAGAGCAGCAGGTCCCATCTGTGTGAGTGGAAAGGAGACATATGCCAGGTGACTCCCCTCTTTCAGGCTCTGTAATTCTTCCCCGGAAGAATATTACTCCCATCAGTCAATTGGGGGCATAGAAAAATCCCACAGAAAAATAAAAATTAAGGATATATATAAAAATCTTCTATAAATTTCAAAGCTGATGAAATTTTATTTGACTCCAAATCTTTCATTTTTATTTTGGGGGTTGTAAAAACACCTTAGGAACTTATGCCTTTTTTTTTTTTTTTTTTTAAATGAAAGTTATTTTTAAACAAAGATGCTTCTTTGAACAAAAATGCAAAGAATAATCTTGTTTCAAAAAACAAAATAGAAAAGGCCAAAAAAACCCCATGCTGACATTTTGTAAATGAAAAAGCAGGGGGATAAGGTGCTAAGAAAAGTCTCTGAAAGGATGGTTACAACAAAATAGTGTCTTTAGAAATGTAGGAAATAGAAAAGAGCAGCGATCCCTCCTTTCTGTATTGCTGTCTGCAAGTGAGCTGCATTACCCAGCCCAAGATAATTCCTAAAATCAAGCATAGATGGACTTCTCTGCTGAATCTGGAATTGGAAAGGCTTTTGCCGTAGTCACTCAAGTTTTATCTCTTTTTCAATGTCAAGTTAAAAATGTTTTTCTTGTTCTTTAATGCAAAGGAAGACATTATTCCTATTCTGGAACAAGTCAAAACCCAGCATGGGCATGATCTTCTCATCCTCTACCTGTAAAGCAAATCCCTGTCCTCTTCTTTGGGAGAGGCTTTCCAAAGGGCAGCTGGGATTTGTCTCTCTTACTTTTGAAAAAAAGAGCAATAAAATGTCAGGAATATTAAGTCTGAGTTTTAGCTGCTCTCACAGGGCTGTAAACCTGAAAACTGAGATGCCAGGAGGCCCTGGTACTGAAAAGCCTTCAAAATTCTGGTCTAGGCACCTTAGTTCACATTTTTTGGGGGATTTTTTTCTCATAGCAGAACTGCAAGCAAAACCAAATACCGTCCGTCAAATCAAAGAAGTCTGGTAAGAGTATTAATTGTCCAGTGTTCACATTCCCCAGTTTTACAGCAATCACTGTTGCAGTGTTTTCTATCATTCAACAGCCCATAAGCAATGAAGATCAACATTCCTGGTTTTATTTGGATAGGGAATTTGAAAGAAAAATTAATTTTCCAACATCATCCCATGAATAGGTGGCATAGTTCAGAACCTTGAGCTGTTTTCCTGAGTTCTGACCAGCACCTGGAATAGGATTTTATTCCCAACAATAAAAGTAGGAAAAAAAAAAAGACTTTTGATAGAATAGTTTTTGAAGAACAGAGCTATTCCCCCAGTATACAGGAAATGTTTAGAATTGTACTTGGTTTTAATCACACATATTCTTCTTAAAATAAAATATATTCTGAAGGGAAATGTTAGCCTAACCTGCTGCTAGTTCCTTGCCAAATCTCAGGGCTGACAGATCACAAATCTTCAGCACTGAGACAGGGATTTCCTTTCACCTTATTATTTTAGTAAGCCACCAGCAATGGATCTACCTATTCTGGAACTTTAGTCAATAAGTGTCAAGGGCTGGGATTTATTAACTGCCCATTTATGCAAACATGATTTTCTGCATTTAAGAGATTTGTAGTGGAAGACAGCACCTGAGCTGAATTCCTTTATCTGCACATTCAAATGTTCTCCAGTGAACCAGAAAGGCCAGCAGCAAAGTGAGCTGCTACATGCACAAAGTGATTTATGTCATGCCCAGCCAAGGGCAACATAGAACCTGGTTGAAGTTTGATTAAGGAGAAAAAAAAACCCCAAACCTGTAATCAATGGAATAGTAATTTTCAGCCTTGCTAATTGTTTGTAACACTGCCATCAGATAAATCCTCACCCCAACTAGGCTAGATAGAATTAAATTGTGTTATTTTTTACTGCAAGCAGAAGCTGATAGAAATAAATGTATATAAACTTCCAGTGCAGTTTATTAAACATACTCCTCTGGCTGTCGCTGTGTGTTTGAGTGTGACGAAGCACCAATCTCCAGGTTCCAATTAACCTGCAATGATCAGGGAGGCAGAGCTTGGGAAGCCTCAGACCAGTAACCACTAGCCACATGGAGCATCAGAATGGATGACAACCCATTTTGTGCTTTATTGAGCAAAGTTGGTGCTATTTTAATTTTCTGTCTTCCTTGCAATGTTAAACTGCCTCACAACCCTTCAGGACAATGTCCACACAGTTAGAGTGGGCAGTCTGAGAGAATTAAACTCTATATGGGAGCCAGTAATTTTTTTTTACTGTTCAGCTCAATTGCTTGTATCAGAGACATAAATATTAAATATTGCTCATTTTGTGCATAATGAAGGAATCCCTTAAACCCCCCTACAAAACTATGTAGAAAAAAATTAGTAAACAAGGGTTTTTTGTTTTTTTTTTTTAATTTGAAACTGCATAAAGTAGAGTTTCTCTTTACCTTTCCCCCAGTGAGGAGAGATGGTAAGGTCCCTTGTGCTGCTGCCTAGTTTTGAAGGCTCTCTAAGCCAGGAAAGAGGCTCAGAGAAAGGCAGTGATAGGAGGACATGAATGATGCCATCCCACCAGGGGAGGCTGGGGCAGTGACCTTTTCTAGTGGGAATGCTGCAAGACAACCTCACAGTGAGATAAAAAAAGAAGAAAAAAGTGTTCTGATGTACTTGATAACAGTTACAGCGTGGGGACTGGGTACCCCTGTGTAACAAAGCACAAGGGATCACTGGGTTTCGGGATAACCCAGGCTGAAAGGTACCTCAGGAGCTCTCTTGTCAAACCTTATCCCCAAATCATGTCAGTTACGGCTCAGATCAGGTTACTTTGAGCTTTGTGTGTCCCAGTCTTGAAAATTTTTTAGGATTAGATTCCTCTGAACAAGTCCTGTTTCCTCAGATTTTGTTCAGTGGGCAAGTGGTCCATTCTAGTGGCCTTCCACTGACCTTGCTCCAGTTTGGCTCTGTTCTTCTTGTACTGGGGAGAGCATTAAAGCTGGGGTTGAACATGTTTTTAAGTGTAGAATTGAAGCCTGCATGTCTTGGGCCAGAATGTCCTTTTCTCCCAACCAGATGGGCAGCAGGTGCTGAAAACCACAGAGCTGCTGACCTTTCTGCTGGCACCTGCTCAGTGCCCAAGGGTGAGCTGTGGATCCTGTGATCCCTCTTGAGGAAGCAAGAAAAGAGGAAAGTGGAGAGGAAAAGAGAAGCCATCTTTGAACAGGGATTTCAAAAGGAACAGAATGTTACAGGTCAGATCCTTACCCTTGTGGCCTTATTTACTGACGTTGGTGGAACTTCTGACAAAGGGATGAGCCTTGAATTCAAACAAAAGTGTGGTTCCTGCATTTCTGAGAAAAGACCCTATGAAGGAAAGGGTCACATTCTCACTCGTTGGAATTTTCAGCTTTTGCTGTCACTCTCTTCCATCTGAAGTCAGGTAAGCTTGAACCACCAGTTCTTCACGCATCTACAGCTTTCTTGAGGGTTAAGCAGGCTGTACAAAGCCAACTGATATTTTTGATTCTTTTCTTGGCCTTTTGTAAAAGATGGATTTTTCTGAGTCCAATAAGTTATCCGGTGAACCTGAGAGATGGAAAAGGCTCAGAGTAATCATACCAATTTGTTCTGGAGTTTTCTCTCTCCTTTAGCGTCTTCTTTTCATGCAAAAATTTTCTGATTAATTTTTGCATTACTTAACCAACTCAAGCCGTGGTATTTTATACATTATAACTTCTGAGAATTTTAAATGAAACCATCATAAAGCTCAGAGTCCCATGATTAAAATCTACCCCTCCTCCCCCCACCCCTCTCCCCCAAAAAAATAAACCCCAGAAAAACCCTATGTATAAAATATGAAAACCAAGCCTGCAAGCTGCTCTCCAGTCTGATTTCCCAGAAGAACCACTATGAGGAAAACACAGTACACATGTGTTTTGTCTCTGGATGTGGTAAAGGAATCATCTTTGAGGTGTTCCTTGGCTAAAGGTGCTGCTCATCACTTGGACAATGAGACAACTGGCTCCTGTTGGAGGTGAACCTGCCTGTCTGGAGGGTTGTTTGTGGGACCCAGAGGAAGGACTCCCATGAGGAGTCCTAACCTATCAAAACAAAACAAAGTTCAGACCCTTTTGCAGAATGGCCTGTTTAGGGAAATCTTTCTGTAGCAATAAATTATAGAGATACAGAAAAATGAAAGCAAAGTAAAAAGCCCCAGGTGTATCTGAGTTCAGATACACCAAAGTAATATCCACTTCAATCCAATTATAAACCAGTTAGTATATAATTCTTTGCCTGGAATACTGGACAGTGATGTACAACCTGCATTATGTAAGAAATAGATGTTCAGGATCCATCAGTAACCAAGTTCAGCATTAATTGATTTACTGAGCAATTTTCTGCTAGTGAAATGTCCCCAGACATGCTACAACAGAAGCAGCTCTTTTCCCTGATACTTCTTCTGACTGATGGTGTCATCAAATACCACCTCTTCTACAGTAATGACTCCTTTTCCTATAAATATAAAATACAATGCTGGGAAAAAAGGTGTCCTCCACCCAGTAGGAATCTTCTTTTTTTGCATTATTAACCAAGAATAACTCATGATAATAATTTGATGATACTTCTCAGAAAATATTCACATTGACCAGTTTTCTGCTCATAAAAGAATAATGATATTAACATTAAAAAAGAAAAACAAAACAAAACAAAACAAAAAAAAAAACAAAAACAAAAACAAAAACAACAAAAAAAAAAGCCTGGAGAGATTTACAGTAACTCAGTCATTGTGTATAGCCCAAAGTTGAACTGTTTTTTCATGGCCAAAATCTTCTGGTGAATTATAGTTGTATTAAAAAAAAGGAAGGAAGGCTTTTTAAGAACCTGTCCTCATGGGTACCCAGGTTCTATCTGTTCTTCATGGGTTTTGATACTAAGTAACATCTCAGTAGTTTGCTGGTGGAACTATGCTGCATTATTGTGTGAAGACCCTTGCCTTATTGATGTACATCGAGAATTTCCTACTCAAACAATGCAGGGAAAGGATTTCTACTGCAGCAGATGGTTCTGTGTCTGCAAATTGACATTGTTTGGATATGTGACTTTGACCGTAGTTTGGGAGTTTGGCATTTAAACAACAGATAATTCTCTTCTTAGAATCTGAAGGACAATTTGTATTTCAGCTCCAAGCAGCCTGCCAAAACAAGTGAAAATTCCAGGCCACAACATGTAGCAATATTCTGTAACACTAAGCATCAAGTTTAAAACAAAAAATAGATATAACTTTTTAGGAGATGTTTGCAAATGTAATCTAATTGTCACTCATCTAGCAGTCCTTAACCTTACTGAGAAATTATCACTGCTTTTCTGCCATGATAATTTTTTGCTAAGAAAGTTGCCTTGAACCACTTAAATGATGGGGGTTATGACTGAAAATGACTGTTTAGCACTCTAAGGAGTTGTTTTCTTTTGAGTGAGCTTTGCAAAAGAAAGCAGTCCCCAGCTAAGCTTGTCTAAGATCTGTTCTCCCGGAGATCAGAAATGTCTCTGTGAACAGCACGTCCTCTCTTTACCTAATGGGTAAAGGCTTTCATATCCAGTCAATACCTCTTCACAGCAAAGTAAAATGTATAATACAAATTTTATCTAACTTGTAATTAGCAGATTCTGAAGTTCTTTCCTGAGCTAGTTTCCTGCTGGTGCACAGTTGCCCTGACATGGATCTGTGTTTTCTACTTTCAAGGTTTGCTTGGTTTTGGTGTCTCAGTAATGCTGCACTGCATGATGTAAGTGTTGCCTCTCTGGAGCAAGGGAAACATGGATCCTAAAATGCTATGGACACCAGAGTTCAGTCCAAAATCTGATGATGCCTAGATTTTTAGTATGTACTTTTAGGAAATTTTTGATATTTTGAAATGTCAGTGACAAGTGAATTGCTAAAATAGGGTAAAATGCTTAGAAAACTGTACAGAGCAGGATGAAATCTGTGAGCCAGGAGGCCAGAACAGCAGTGTGTCTTTATTAGTAAAACAATATTTGTAGCTCAGCAAGGGAGAGCTTCATCTGGAGACTGTTTCCAAAAGGCTGGGAAGAGCAACAAAATAAAACAAAAATTTTCTTTTTCAATGATTATTTGAACAACAAAAAATATTACAATAGTCATAAAATCATTAAGGTTGGAAAAGACACCTAAAGTCATTGAGTCCAACACACTGCTGGGTTCATCACTAAACCATGTCCCTCAGCACCACACCTACATGTTTTTTGAACACTTCCAGGAACTGTGATTCCACCTCTGCCCAGGGCAGCCTGTTCCAAAGCCTGAACACTTCATCTTAGCCTGTAACTACTTTTAAAGATCACTACTTCTATTACACATCTAAGAATTTTAAAATGCTCAGAAGCACAAACATTTTTTCAAACTGTACCACGTTGTCTAATATAATCTCCTTGCAAGTCTTTTTTCACTTGTGGATTTGAGCTATAATAGTTGCCACTGCACTATCCCTAAAAAGACATAAAATCCCATGGAGCTGCATAAACAACTTGCATAGATCAGGTATCCACTTGGACACAGCAACTGGCCATGTGTGATTCCAGATAAAAACCCACAACTTTTTGTTCTTTCTATTTTCTGTAGCAAGTGAATCCCCGGTGAGAGCAGCAATCTACCCACATGCTCTGTGCACGTTGTGGCTTCCCCAAAGGAATTTTCAATATACAGGAATGAGAATGCTAAAAAGGAAATATTATCTTGTGCCATTGGACAGACAGTCACACCAAGAGATATGACTGAGATTTCATATGTCTCTAGCACAGCCAGGAATTGCTCTTTATTTACCTCAGAGGCCACAATATTTTCCATAAGCCCAGCCTTCTAAGGGCTAAATTAGTACAGAGGCATCTGAATAAGAAATGAAAGCAGAATGTTGATTCTGCAACTTAACTTTAAGATTTTTTCACTTCTTTCATTGTTTTTTTTTTTTTTTCCCACTGCACGAAGACCATCCTAAAGATGGAGGAAAATATTACACAAAGCATT
Source organism: Vireo altiloquus (assembly GCA_013396875.1). Classification (NCBI taxonomy): domain Eukaryota; kingdom Metazoa; phylum Chordata; class Aves; order Passeriformes; family Vireonidae; genus Vireo; species Vireo altiloquus. The sequence goes on from VZRF01001701.1 coordinate 27,804, forward strand.
CATTACGTTTCAAGCTATAATAAAAACATTGGTAATATACTCATTGCTGAGATGCAAAATGAATCTCAAAGCAATCAGAGGACAATAACAATTTTAAATTAAAATGTGCACAGTGTACAAATTGATTTTGCTAAAGGCAAACAAACTGGCAGAAAGATCTCTGTTGGCAAAGCAGCTTTGAGTATTTAGATCAAGTTTATTTCTTGATAAACTTTCCTAGAAAAGCTGTGCTTATACTATGGAATATATTCCACAATTTATTGCTTACTCTGCATACCCGTAGGTGAAGATGCAAAGTGTTAATTTTATCCATGCATTTGTTACTTTTTTCTTCCTATTATCATTTGAAATGGGGGGCTGAGAAGAGGAACACTGGGAAGACAACAGCTGATGTTTGTACACAGAGGAATGATAACCAACCTTCTGTTCCAGAAACAGCTTTTCAGCCTTGACCACAGCTACTGTAGGAAACACATCAGCAGCTTTTGGTGTACAGGGAGGCCCTTGGACTTGGCAACCAGTTTGAAGACCTTCTGCTGCTTCCACAGGAGGCACTGAGCAAACAGAGAGAACAAGTCCACAGCAGGCTCAGCTTCAGCCTGGAGTTCCAGAGCTTCAACAGGGCAGAGCACATCTGTGTGAGCTACCATGCTGGAGACTGAACTGGGAGGAGAAGCCATGGAGAGCTCCCACAGGGCAGTGTCTGTGCCAAATAACAGTGGTTAAGCCCCTGTGCATCACTGTTGAGTATCCTGTGAGATACTGAACAGCTGAAGGATTGCACTGTGTTGGATTTAATCTCTCAGGTGCTTTGGAGTTCACTTTTCCTTTCCCTCCTGTTGTGATGTTATTTACTTTTCCTTCATCTCATCCATCTAATTAAAAGAGTGCTGAGAACAAACGAATTTTATCAGGCTGCTCAGTTTTGATGGTGCTTTCTTTGGTACCTGATATACCCAAGAAATCAATATGGAGAGTAGATTGAGATGTGAAACAGGACTCCACTGTAAGAGATTAAACAATGGATACAGCAGTCTCTAAGCACCATTCATGTATACACTGCTTTGTGAGGGCATGGGAGATCTAGCTAAAAGAAATCCCTTTTTTTAGCATAGTATTGCCAGGAGATAGGTCATTGGGCAAAGAAAATCTCTGCCCTCACCCAGGAAATCCTGCTTCTTTAGAAATGCCAAACATATGAGGAGCTGAAAGCAAGTAAAAATATAAGTTTTAAATTATTTTTCCCCTCTTCTCACTGTTAAATAAAGTATGTCAATGTACTGCTTAATTTTATGACTTTTTCAGTACATTTGAACATAAATCCCCCAGAAACCTCTACTTGAAGTATATCTACAGAGAAAGTCCTTTATCTGAATTGCTGCATTCTAGTAGAGGAAGCCTTTTACATTCAAAGCCATAGATAGTGACAGTAAAACCCGTGAGAAGGGCCAGGTCTCCAGGGAAGATAGGTTTGATAGCCTCAGTTCTCCATGGCTATTGTTATCCATCAGTCCTTAAGTGAACTGAGCTGTAGAAGAGGAATGAAGAAAATGGGCATGTTTGTATCCCAGTTTAACAGAGTTAGGATTTGTCTGGTTCAGGAGAAAAGCAGGAACTCACTAAATGGATGTCTATCAGGCATTTATTACTCATAGTAGGGAAAATTATTTGCAGTTGCATGTTAATTTGAAGGCTGTGTTTAACAAGGAAAAAATTCTCCCAGGAAGAGATATTGTGGCATAAATGATGTGTCTCTCTGCCATCTCTAAGTCTGTGGGTGTAGGAAAATTTTGCTAGAAGATGCATATTTCTATTTTATATTAAAATTCATTGACTGTAGGTGACAGAACCTTTATTTTAAGGGGTGACATGTAACAGCTTTTTTTTTTTAATTCATGAATAATGTAAATTTCACAGAAAATAACAATAAAATGTATTAACTCATATTAATGGTTAACAACTAAATTAGCCTTAAATCCCACAACTCTCAAAATTCTAGACAATACCCAGCATCTGACTGCAACTGTTACACATTTTGAGTCTTACACTGAAATCTTACTCCAACAACATCCATACAATTTCCCATCAAGATCTTTCCTCCAAAGCTGTCTTGCAAGGGTCATTCTCTCTGCACCATCATCCCTGCAGCTGTGAAGTCTCAGACTCACTGTTGAAGTTAACCAAGGTCTGGTGGCTGCCAAGTGCCAAAGTGGCAGCCTCAGTACCACTCTCTGCACTATTCCTTTTGATCTTGCTGGGGAAAAGAGTGTTTTCTTCTCAGCTGCTGTGAAATGTTGATTTTTCTTTGAAAAGGGAATGCTTTCCTCTACTGAAAAGTATATTGTTTCCTCACTCTTGGCCCTTTGTTTCACACAACATATTGCAGACATGAAAACCAACTCCACATACACTGGGGAAAGTCAGAGACGTTTTATGAACCCAGATGGGCAAGTGTCTTTTCTTCTCATTTTGTTTGTTTTCTTTTTCTTTTGTGAGAGCTGTTGAGAGCAAAGAACCATCTTGGTCAGAAAGAATAGCTCAGTGGTAAAATCATTCAGCATTACTTTGTTTTATACTGGCATATGTTTCATTTCAGCTCTTCTACATAGAGCATGTGGACTTCATCTGCAGTCCCTGGGTGTGTGTAGAGTCTTGTGACCTCTGATCAGACCTGCTCTGATCATGCATCCCTCCCTCTTCTGTTTGCTTGTAACAGTTCACTGGGTCAATTGATCTCAAATTTCTCTATCTGTGATGCATTTATGTCCAACACATGACAGCTAAAATGGCAGAGAAGCCAAAATATTTGAGTCCTCTGTCAATTTGTTTGAAAAAACAGATAGAGTTTTTCTCCAGTTTTCTCCTTCATCCTGCACTCCTTCATTTCTTGCTGCTGCTCACAAAACTGTGGCAATAAACTGATATCTCAGAAACACTGGGGGTTATATCCTCAGCTGATACAAACTGTGAGGTCTTACTGGGGCTGACATCAACAGGGAACATCATCTTTGGGTTTCCCACACAACTTTCCTTTTCTCTGTAAATGGATCACACATTTCAGAGCAAATCAATCTGAATCCCAGTAACAAACAGGGGAAACAACATGGCACCTGCTGACATTTTAGCACCTCACATCTATGCACATTCTGTTCAAGACTATCAGATCTAAACCCTCTGTTCATTTACCCTGGTTGTAACACTTTATCTCCATGTAGGTAAAAAAGACACTCAAAGGAATAAAAGAAGCTGGTTCAGGAAATGAAGTTATTTAGATGTCTTCAAGCAGTAAGGTTTATGAGTTAGCACTAAAGAACCCTCACCCCATAAGGAGAATGTATCTTATCTAACATGTTGGAAATTAATATGAAAAACATGCCCAGGTGTTAGTAGACACTTGTAAATGCACTTTTCAATTTTTAGGTTTTTTTCTGTACAAATGGGTGATAATTGGTGTTTTCTAGGAATTGGTGTGATCTGGTAAAATTGCAACTGAAATACCACTGCACTAGCTAAAAAGCCAGTTAGTTGTGTTGTAAAAATTCTCTTCCCACTATTGTCAGAGCTGCAAATCTTCCCTTAATAGCTCTGGGAAGGAGAAGGATTTAATCCTAGCAGCCTGCCATAGTGTCAGTGGCATTTAGTATTAATGTTCATTTTACTGTGAGAGGTGCCTCCCTGGGAGGGGTTGTGGGTCCTTTCAGCAGAAATGGATCCCATTACAAAACCACCCATCTCTGAGGACGTTTCTGCAGCACTGATAAAGAAATGACACTGCTGTTCCCCAGCTGGTTTAGAGCTGTGATACTGAATAAAAAGAAATGTAATACAGGTAGGGGCTAGAGAGAAATCCTCTCATGAATAGACAAAGAATAAATAGAAATGTGTCCCTGTAGGACCCACAAAGCTCTTGTCTGAAATGCATGTGTGCCCCATGCTGTTCTGTAGGGTCATCACGTCTTTATGCTCCTACATTAAGAAATTTCATGAGAAAAGGCAGATGAGAGCAAAGCTGAAAGGTGCTTGGCAACAGGGAGGTACAATAATGAGACTAAGCAGGATACCAATTTCACCCTGGGGTCACTGTACGAGCTGCTGTATACAATGAGCCCATCTTCCTCTGGTGGAACATTGAACTGGTCATTAGACATTGATTTTTATTTTTTTAGTGGGGCAGACAATCCCTAATCACTTTAAGCTCGGTACACAGTATAGTAATAGCTCATCTACTCTGGAGGCAGGCTCTGCCTTTGGCAAAAATGACACACAGAGTCCTGGGACCTCTTTCAGCTGTGGTTAAATGCCATGGAACAGGAATCAGTGCAGAGCAAATGAGTTAGCACTGTTCTACCTTGCTCTGATCTCCCAACACATTTTCTTTGTAATGCTGCCCAGAGACCCTTGACTTTCAGGGTAGCTGCATTTTCCAGGGCATTTTCACCAAGAATAAGTAGCCAAATTTTCCTCTATGCTGGAGGAAGCCCAGAGATTGGTCTGACCCAAGCCAACTTCCTTGGACTTCCCTTGTTATCTTCAGAAATGCATACAAATCCTCACCTTAGAACTCTTTACCAGATGCCCACTGAATATGACTCCTGCATTTTCCCCTAGGAAATCATAGGCTGATCTTCCTCCTTCATAAATCCCTGCCCTGTCCTCTGACCTGGCGTGTATTTCCAGCCACGCTCATCCTTCTGTTACCCATGTGAGAACACAGTTTAAGGAGAAGGAAAAGGACTTGAATGTGGATCTCTCATGATTTGATCAAGTCTCTGAGTAACAAAGAGGCAGTGGGTCTGTCCTATTTTCACATGGGACCTAAAATAGCAAACTTGCTGTGAGAGCACTTTCCAATCTGAGCTCCAGAAGTGGGAGCGGTGTGGGAGCATAATGGGAAGCCTGGAGGGCTTAGATGTGAGGTGTATGCTTAATTTTATAAGAGGCATTTTCTAACAGATTCAAAACACATCTTTAGAGTGGATTAGTGTAATGATCATACCACCTAGTGGGTTCCAGGAGCCCTCAATTCAGCAGCAGGCAATGGGGGGCTGGTGAATCGACATTTTTAAGTACAGAAAGTATCAGTGAACTGAGTCCTGTCCAGCAGCAGTGAACCAGTTTTCAAAATATGCTTAGAAACAGAGATCTTTCTAAATGGGTGGGAATTCAGATCCTGAAAAACTTCTGAGGACTAGCTGCTTTCTGTCATGCACTGCATGAAAATACAAGATGCTGTGTCCTGCACTGCGTGTGTCTCTGCATGGCGTGTTGAGGAACAACCTGTGAAAAGCCATATTCCTTCCACTCTAGCTGTGCTTACAAGCAATGGAGGAGGCTGGAAGCCTCATGGTACTGAACTCGGAGATGATTGAGAGGTAAATGTATGAATATCTTTCTGCACCATGAGCTTGATGTGTCTGTGCTTTCATTCAGCAGCAGCACTCCCCCGATTTCAGTGGTGCAAGATCAGATTCTTTAAACCCATCTCCTTGAGAAGATGGCAAAAGACAGACACAGATGTACTTATTTCTCCTGGAGAAAACGTTGCTCAGGTGCAAAAGGGAATAAATGAGGAGGATTAAAGTTAAAAGCACAAAAGAAACACTGAAAAAGACATCGTATTCCAGACCTAAACATGCAAAATAACATTGCATCAAACAGTGCAGCAAGACTGTCCTGTAGCTCATTAGCCTGACTCGGTGTTGACTTTGGAGAGCTCTTTACCTATGTCATTTAATGTAATATTGATTTTCCTGTGTGAGTTTCATTATTTGTGAGCTCTCCTAAGATGAGCAAGTGTGATGGAAAAATGGAGATATTTTGTTGACTGGCATTAACACTTCACTTTCCCTCACACCTCTGTGTGCAGAGCACAGAGCCGCATGGAAATGGAGCCAGCACTAAGTCTGTGCCTCGCTCAAAAGTTTGGTTGTGTCCCATACAGCCTTTCACACCTCCCTGGGGCTGCACAATAGTCCCATTTTCACTCTCCAAGCCACAGGGAGAGAAGGAAGGTCTGTGAAAGCTTCACAGGATGAGGAGAGTGCATTGACACAGAGAGATCCAGCTGCAATAAACATGCAGAGTTTCACCCAGCAGCAGAGCTGGGTAAGAAGCACAGGGTTTTCTGACTGAGCCTCAGATCCTGCTCTGCTTCTCAAATGACATTCCTTGGACAGAGCAAGACCCAGAGCCCAGGGGATAGACAGGCAAGGATTCAGCAGCCAGTTACAAATTCTCCTTGGTCTAGGTATAGTTTTTATTCCCTTGGCTTTTTATCAAGTTTAGCTTGCACCAGGTCTAGCAGGTAGAATTCTTTTTAATCTTTGATGTACCAATTTCTGCCACCTCCATAGTGGGAGAAACAGGGCTGGTAACTCAGATATTATATTCTTAGTGTATGTGCACTAAGCTCATGTTTATTAAACCTGATTATGAGAAAAAAAAAAGTGTCCAAAAGGACATGATCCTACTGAAAACAGTGGGGCAGTAGAGAAATANTGGTATGCACACTAAGCTCATGTTTAGTAATCCTGATTATGGGGAAAAAAAAAAAAGTGTCCGAAAAGGATGTGATCCTACTGAAAACAGTGGGGCAGTAGAGAAATAAATCTTAGCAGTCTTACCAGGTGTACAGGAACACAGCCAACCACTGTGAAGAGGTTTTCATGCATTCTTAATTTTACAGATATGACCAGATCCATTGCAAACAACACATAAAGAGAACTGTGATCAAGGTGTCAGCAGAAATGGGATTCCATTCCAACAGCCCACTCCCTGATCCTACCCAGTTGCCTTCCAGCCATGTGGGAAAGCAGCTGCCACGTACCTGCATGGCTACCTGAATTCCCTCTGCCCCTCGATTCAAAATGGATCCAAGCATGTGCACAACCTCTGGGAACATGCTCCTCTTGTTTTTCTGATCATACCTTTCATTTGGGTACTCGGGAATTCTCTGCTGTCTGAGAGATTCATTTGCTAGGCCAGATGATTTTTTTTTGCCTTTCGACAAACTGAATGCCTGTATTTTTTCTCTGTGTAACTGGAATCAGTCCTGTGAGTTTGTGCTTTTTTTTTTTTTTTTTAATCAAGCAGCGATTAAGAATAAGAAATAAAAAAATGCAGGTTTAGGGTCATATGAAAGTAGCTTTCATATTCTGAGTGAAGACAGATGTAATGGCATTACTTTTTGTGAGGAATTGGGATGGCTGGAAATTGGATGGCTTTTAATTTTGTTTTTCAGTACTTCCTTCAGTGTTAAGTTAATTAACTGGAAGGCGGCCAGATAACTTGGAGTCTTTACAATATTTGGGGTATTTTGCATAAAGAGAGACAAGCCCACTACTTGGTGAAATAATTAGATTAGCCTGAATGATTTAAAACCCTTGGAGGAGGAGGAGGAGGAGGAGTTGCATAAGCTTTGTATATATAATGCTGAAACTCTTTTTGATTTCTTACAGACACTTACTGGGGCCCTGGAAAACCAGACCTTGTCTATTAGGCATGGCTCTGAGAAGTTCACAAACCAACCAGAAAGCACCAAAGGAAGCAGAGGTAGCTGGCAGTGGTTACCAAGGAGCAAGGCAGGTCCCAGCAGCCAGCAGAGCCTGGATCTCTGGGTGCCCATGAGTTGTAGTGGGTCTTTTTGACCCACTCAGATGCAAGGCTAATTAATTCTTCCAGGAAGGGCTGTACCCATGTCTGCCTTAGTGAGCAGAATTCCAGCTGATATCCAAGGCAATGACCTTGCTTTACCAGAGGGACCATTGATGAGGGGCAGTGACAGAATTGGTGCATGTGACATGCCCCTGGATCCCTGCAAATCAAAGGACTAATAGGAAAAAAGGGAGCTTCTGCATCCTTGAAAATAACAATGTGGAGGGAAAAAAAACCCAAAATACAATCGTCTCTCTCTGTTGAATATCTATGGCTCAATGCCAGCAGATTTCCTGTGGACACCATGCTGTTCCATGAGCTAACACAAGGGTTCAACTCCACTGCAGCTGCTAATGCCATAAGCCTTGAACCATGCTTGTTTTCAGAATACACCAAGATCTCCGTTTTGCAGGGTGTCACCTTGCTACAATTAGCAGATAATGGGTGTGAAGAACAATATCTCTATACCCTAGTGAGACCCCAGGACACACACTTAAAGCCCAACACATTGACCCAAGGAACTGGAATTTCCTTCATTCTTCTCTAAAGTCTGATCCAAACCTGGCTGAAATCTACAGGAAAGCAGGCTCTGAGCAAAAATTTTGAGGTGATCCATTTGCCTTCAGAATTTCATTTAAACTCAACTCCCAGTTGGGAGTTTTATGTAACCATTTGTAGCTGAACCTGGCAGCCTTTCTGTCTTTTATAGTACTACACAGGTAATATCTCTCTGCAAGGATGAATTCTTCTTGTAATCCTCCATTTTAGGCCCAAATTCAGTCTCTCAGTCTTTTCTGGGCTTATCTTATTTTGTCCTCTCAGCCATTTTAATATAGAATTTTGTGCATATACTTAGATATCTTACTTATAACCTTCAGGCTTTAGACTATTTTTATAAACGAGACTGAAGTTACTAGATTCACTAAAATTCTCATGGTAAGGACCAAGTGTATGATGCATGAGACTAGGGCACCATAAGAAGAGCAACACATATCAATTTAGTAGCTCCAAAGTGATCCCAAATCATATGGAAACATAATTTTTGCTGAATGTTTTTGTACCAAATGTCATGCTGCCATGCTCCCTGTCAGTTGAAAAACCACCCTCTGCCACTCCCCTCACTTCATTATGAAGTAAAAATGCAGTTTTTCTGTATAGGAGTCTGTATATATTACAAAAACTTGTTTTCCCCAATGAATATATAAAATGTTTGACTGGAACTTCTACTGAATGCTTTGGGTAAAGCTACATGTTCCTTATATAAATATTTTAATCTCATTTTTACTCACCCTGGCTTAAATGATCCCCAGGAGACTTTCTCTTGAGCAGTTGTTTGAGTTCCTACTCTGATTCTTTTCTTGTTTCTGGATGTGATTACTCACAGTCTTGAAGAGCAAGTTGCTTAGACTGTTTGACCTTTCTGAAGGAAGCCTTGGACACCAGTTATCCTATGGAGCCATGCAGGTACCACACTGAAATGCAGTAATGTCACATTTGGAGCACTACAAAAGCATTTCTACAGCTTGGGCAGGAGGGCTTTATTGAAAAACATTTTAAATCCTGTAAAACTTAAAAGAATTTCTCCTTCTTTGCAGTGTACACTCTCACCATTGTGTGCTTTCTCATTGTTCCTCATATTTTCCATCCCTGTGATGGTTTTATTTCAAATTAATGTCATGCACATGGTCCACTGCCCTGTACTGGTAGAATGCTAAATTTCACTAAGGATTTTGAGTAGCTGTACCTAAGTGGCTTGCCTGGACTGGCTTGTTTTACTTGGCATCATTTGCAATCAAAACATGCAAAAGGACATATTTGCTGGGAAAACAAAACAAAACAAAATAAAAATCCCAATCACCCCTGACCCCACCTCAAGGAACATCATTATTTTAACATGAAGCAAAAATTGCAAATCATTTACTTCAGGACATATGGTGCATGACATAAAATGAGATTTTTGGCTATAGTCAGTGAAGTCATGCAGTGATGATTAAGAGAACCCAGAGGAGTAAAATTCCCAGTTATGGATGTCTTCTGCTATGTTCAGTTGATGTATGTGGCTTGAGTTGTAAATTACAATGAAAACTAATTTGGGAAAGAAATATTAGACATGTGACTTGGACATGATTTTCCATTTAGGAAATAAGACATTATAAAGTATGCTCAGTCAATTGACCCAAAAGGTGGTTACAAGGTAAACAATCAGAGAGAAGACAGACCTCAGTAAAAGGGGAAAACACATCAATCATAATCTTGCTTCTTTCTATGCTGAGTAGGCTCAGTCTAACTCCATCTGGTTTTTCAGCTGGAGTCCAATAATGTCCTAAAGAGTATAGAATTCTTATCTACTTCCAGTGCGGTGCATTTTTTTTCCTCTTCTTGTTTCCTCTTCATTCCTTTCTTCATTTGGTTTATTAAATGTGATTTTTTTAGGATAGGGTCAGCATTCACAGGCCACTTAAAGGTTGGACTAATGCCTCTTCCATCAGTGAGAACAAAAGGGCAGGATTTGCTGTGGCATTTAGCCTGACAAATACACTTGTACAGAGAGATGTGTATATTTATTAAAGATGAAGTAAGTGCACTGGTTGCTTTTCTTTCCCACAGTATTTTCAGTTTTGGAAGCACCCCAAGACATTTCAGGTCTTTCTGTGTTTGAGATGGTAATTGGGAGAACAATTGAAGAGGATTGAGCACATAGTGAAGAAAAAGCAGTAGGAGGCAAAGATTTCTTCAGAAGAAAATATAACACATTGCAGAAATTGAATGCTCTGCATTTAATAAGGCAAGCAAACAGACAGGAGAAAAGCAAAGAAAAAGCACAATGGAGACAAAAAAGGCTTATTATGACAAGAAAGCCAGAGCTATTAACTATCAGTCTGGTGATAAACTATTACAGTATTGCCAATGCTGTCTCCTGAAGAATGTAAATTGTGTGATAAGAGATTTGGCCCCACACAGAGATAAAGAAAGTGCATGTGGTTAAATTTCCAAAAGGACAAGAAGATTAGAAAAAACTGGGGGTAGGGGAGACAAGGGAGTTGAGCTATCATTTTGAAGTCACTAGCACAGGCAAAAATACATAAAAAAGGGAAAAAATGAACAAACCTTGGAGTAAAATAGACCAACAAATCAAGCTTAACTTATGCAGATGTAAAGAGAAAGCAGATCTCACACTGGGTGTTGCTGATTTGATTTTAGTTGAAATTTAGTGCTCTGTTAATCAGAGCTCAAAAATTCAAGGGGATTCGGCTGTCAGAAGACCCTGAGAAACATTTCTCAATCAGCTAGGAAGAAAAACATCTTCCTCAAAGACATCCACAGAGGGCCTGAAAACTTTCAAGAACAATCAGACAAAAAGAGAGTGAAACTGCCTGGAGGGTGGGAATGGTACCAGTCAGCTCAAACTGTTTTCTGATGTGGAATCACAAGTGAAATGCACTTTAATGGAGAAGGAAAAAGCAATGTTTTCTCAATGTCTTGTACCTAATAGACAAGTATTTCAATGGGACATCAATGCAGATTTAGAGACTTCATGTCCAGGCATTATTAAAAATATGTTCAAAGAGAGCAAAAGGGATCCACTGCATGTGGGAGGGGTGTTGTGCTCTACCTGGGGCAGTGGAAACAGGTCCTTCTCTGTAAGACATCGGGGCACTGCCTGATGAGCTCACCTTGCTATTCTACAAGAGTTTCATCATGAAGACCTCAATTTCTAGTGCACCATGTTCTGATCAAATGACATTTAAGTGTCATATTTGACAGAGCACCACACTCTCTAAAGTGTAATTTCCACTCAACACAAGTAGGAAATTGGAAAGCACCCACACCCCAGGAAATTTTATGTGTGTTGTGCTTATTTGCTCACAAAAATGTAAAATGAAAATTCAGGTTTTTTTGTTGCAGGAGGTCCTCAAGGGTGTAAGGTGGAAAGCTCCCAGGCTTCCCCCAACAATGCCAGGAGGAATTCTGAGTCCCTTCTGGCTGTAGAAGAGGATCATTTCCACATACCTGAAAAAATTACAATGACTGGCTGCAGGGGTGCCTGACGGACCCCTTGCACATCATCCCCATCTCCCAGAAACCAACTTGCCACCTACGAATTTTTCCCCACTAGTCCCAGGTTTGATACATCTGTAGTCAAATATATTATTTCTGATACTTCCGCTTGGGTTAATATTTCCAATAAAAGTTATGAGTCTACACAGCAACTAACAGCCCAGCAGGGCCTGGATTTGTCTCTGCCTCGTGTTTTCTGCAGCAGAAAAGACATCTGGAGCCTGGTGCCTGTTAAAGCCCACGCTGCACAGAGGCACAGGGGCTGTGGCAGCACGGCGTGGCAGAGGTGTGGTGGTTGCCATCACTCAGAGTTTCATGCTGAATGAGCCCCCTCGGGTGCCCTGGGGAGGAACAGAGGCAGTTTGGCAGCTGCTGTTTCAGCCCAGTGTTTTCCTTCAGCAAATGAAAAAACACACACTGTAGGCATGGCCTGGCAGACTTCAGACACCAGTCACACCCCTCACAGACCATGTCGTGATCTTAATTCTCCTATTGATTATTTTCACAACCAAAACATTCCTTTTTCTTCTTATGATTAAACGTACACAGCTATCATGGCAAGTACAGTATCATGTACTTTGCCCTCAGACCAAATAGTTGTTGCTTCAAGATCAAAAGAATTCCTCTTTACACCTTCTTATATCAGCAATTTTAAGTGAATGGTCTTTCACTTTGTTCTGTTAATTCTGTTGGGTTGGTAACAGGACATCTCCTCAACCTACCACACTGTAGTGTTATTCCCATCAGCCTGAACTATTGTCCACAACAGCCTGGAGCCCATGATTCATCTTTTTGTCTGTAAATGTTCATAAAAAAAAATCAGAGAAAACCCACACCTCAAACAAAGTTTATTTTTGGTTCAAATGAAACAAGACTCACATGTCTCTTCCTCTTGCCTTCTCCTTTGCCTCCTCATGCAAAAATAATATATTTTTTTTTTATAACACCATGAGAAAGTTTTACCTTCTTTTACTTAACCGTATGCAATGATAAAGAAGCACAAGGAAAAATATGTCTTAAAAGACAAAAGCCAACTTAGTCTAGAATGCTTAAATCATACTCCTAAAGACATCGCTCTGCAGGATGCAATTAACATTATTCAGATGTTTTATTGTGTGTGTTTGCATTACTCCTCAGTTTAATATTTGTGTTTCAGTGTGTCAGGGGTTTGGCAAAATATGCCATAATTGTTTTGTCTATCCCTTAAACACCTGATACACACTCCCATTCCTATATCATTTTTAGACAGATTTTTAGCTGCAGAGATCCTATGGTTCTTTACTTCCTTGTGCTTTTCCCCATTCTTGCTTTTCTTCTATGCAGTGTCTGTCCTTCTCCCCTTCCTCTGCCTCTGTTGTGCCTCCATTAATCTAATTTGTGATGGACAGGGAAGGTCCAAGGAGGACAGCTTGGTTATTTTGCTTGAATTTGGACCCTTGTAGGTCTGTTAGAGGCACTGGGTTATGGGGATAAAGGGAATAGCACAGCACAATCACTCAGTATAAGCCATGGATTGTCAAACCATCAGCCCCACCCAACAGAAATTGCAGCAGAACCACATTTTAGTCCCTTTTCCTCAAGGCTGTGGTACCTTTTCCTGCATAAGAGAATTACAGAATCCTTTTCCAGGTGTCACCGTGAGCAACAATTGCAGACCCCAGCAGGAGCTGCAGCTCCTGGTTCTGTGCTGGGCTGTGACCTCTCTGAAAGACAGTGCAGATGGGGGAACACGGTGTTGTTGTTTGGAACACCTTTACACAGTTTGTACCATGGTTACAATGAATTGTGCACAAATAAACATGTTTATTTATGGTTTTTTCAGGGCTTTATAAATTGACTGCATTTCTAGGCTCCCCATGGTCTTTGCTCAGGTCCTTTTTGCCTACTCTTAAGAAAATGTTTATAAAAACATTGAAAGCTGACATTTATTTTGACCCCGAGGCTCAAGACTTTGAGGAAGGAGAAGCTATTTTCAAAATGCACTACTTATTTCTAGAGAATCAAATGAGGCAGAACTTTGACGAATTAGGCTGACTGCACAACTTTAGGATGAGGAGGGAAGGAGAGGTCACCTCTTGGAAGTCAAGCAAATGAAACCATAGGTCAGTGAATTCACTTCCAGGCAAACAACTTTGAATTATATTATATCTGCTCGTTGGTGATCATCTGACCTTTCTTGAGACACTTTATTTTCATATCCCTTATTTTGTCTGAGCCCAACAGCTTGTTATTGAATAAATCACCGGAGGCTAAAGAAAAGCTTCAGCTGCTAACTCAGGAACACATTAGATGTGCCTGCTTGGATATACTATTTCCATCATATCCACCACAGATATATGAATACAGATGTTGCCTGTGCCTAATCCATTTGAGGAGGTTCACCTGCTTTGGTTAATCACTTCCTGCGAGCCCAGTCACACGTTTGGGAACTCCTTACACTTTTCTCACCAAGTAGCTGCAGTGAAAAAAACACAGATCTCTGATGAATTTTTTTTCTTCCTTAGGCACCCTTTTTAAGTTGACTTGGTTGAGGAGCATGAATAGGGGTTACTGTGCTTCCCACCTCTATTCTGTGGTTTTTAACTTGGAGGCCATATTTCAGGAAAGCAATTAAGCCCATGTTTAACTTTGACTGTGTTTTATTTACCCTGACTGTCACTGTAATGCTCACAAGATTAAGCACACGTTCAAGTTCAGGATTGCACTGGGGGCTTCATAATCAGTGTAATGTGGAATATTTGGACTCTTGCTAATGTTCTGGATGGTCAGGCAGAGTCATTTACAAACAGAAACTGCTCCTTTATTATTTGTCATTTGCATGGGTATACATACATACATGTACATATATGTGTATGTATGCAACATTACAAATATAAGTTTTTTGTCATATATTATTCAGCATCCAGATACAATCTGTCAGTTTCTAGAGACTGAGAAATGCTCCATTCTCCTTTAAAGTCACACTCTAAATATAATACATGACAGAAAAATATAACATCTGCAATGATGACAAAAGAGAAGTTAAGGGAAAGGATGATAAACCCCATAAAAATAACTTAGGCCATACTACTGTTGAAGTGAGAATTGTAAACTTAAACATTTGAGTGTTCCTTTTTTCTTTCTTAATTATATCTGCACATTTATGTACCCATGGATCTTTTTGCATATGTATATTTCATCCAAAGGGAAATTGTCATGGCAAATAGATAGTTTAAATGATTTTTTGTAGTCTTCTTTCTATGACAAAATTACTATCACGTTTTTCTACCCTGTAAAAACGATGTCTACCCGAAATGCCAGATGAACTGAAATGCTTCCAATTTTCCATAACAAAGAGAAGGAGTAAACAAATGTCTGGGAGTTGAGGTATAACACATTATTCTCCAAACCATAGCTGGCTTTTTTTTTTTTTTTAATATAATAAAACCGCTTTATTCATTTTGTTATTTATTAATGTTTAGAGGAAGGCTGTTTCCCAAAAAGGAACACCTTCTTTTAGCCAGGAGAAATTAAGGAGAAGAATGTTTAGTGTAAGGATGAAAAGAAGGAGGTGGAGGAAGGGGTGAGGAGGTGGGAAGAGGCCTGTGAGAGGAGAAAAAAGGTGTCCAAAATGATGCTGATATTCCAGTGCAAGGAACCAGCAAGAAGAATGCGAGGAAAAAGGCAGACAGAGAAAAAAGGCAGAGAAAGGAGAGGTAGGACAAGGGAGAGGAAAGATTGGTACAGAACAGTTGAGGAGAGATAGGGGAGCAGGAACCTCGTAAAAGTGATACAGAGAGTAGAGCAAGGTATCAAAAGTGCAGCAAGAGCAGTGGGAAAAGATGATATTGTAGCCATCAAAACCGGAAAGGGTGAAGAGCAGAAAACTAGTGTGCTCTGAGGAGAATGCAGTAGCACAGATGAGAACCTGGTGCCATCACAGGCACCAACATTTTATCAGTTTGCTGCCTAAAAACAGGCAGATTTTGAGGCTCACTTTCTCAGGTCATTGGGAACAGGGAAACACAGAGAGGAAGGAGGCAAAGGATGTCTTGCAGAAGCTGAACTAGGGATGGGGCAGGTCCAGGTACATCCAGCAAGACACAGACTATAGTGGAAAAATCCCTTTGCTCTGGCTGGAGCTGTGCTGGAATGCGGACAGAAAGTCCCCTTGCCTAAGCCTGAGGTCAGGCTCTCCATGGGGTGTGCTGAATGTGGGATTTGCTTCTGTGCAGAAGGTGCTTGTGGCTTGCACGCAGGCATGGATGGGCAATTAAATAACTTCTGCCTTTGCCCTGCAGTCTCTTGCTTCAGCTGAAGAGATGCTGAGCTGGTATCTTCCATGAACACTAACAGGGCTGGAAAACCTTAAAAAATAGTTACAGTTCATGGAATATTCTGCCTCTCCCAGAAAGCCCCTCTGAGGCTAGTCAACCAAATCTGAAGCACTTGAATAAATGTGGCCTTCACTAAAACTGTCCTCACTCATTGGTTTGGAGACAGGGAACAGTGATTTTAATAAACATCTAATCCCAACCTCTCCAGCCCAATGAGGTAAATTTCTAGTAGAACATCTGTAAAAGGCAGTGAAAATGTTTCAATATATGAGATGTACTAGGTCCAGGCTGTGAAGACAAAATTTTTCTCCTCAAAAAAGGCATGTCAATCATCAAAATTATGTCTGAAAGCAGACGTTTTGTATATCCAGGTCTGTATTTTACACCTCAGCTTTTATTTTTAAAGGAAATTATCTGAACCATCATCGTCATGAGTAAGGGGTGCAAACACTTCTCATGTAGTGCCAAATGAAATACTGTAGGTCACCTCATCCTTGCAAATAGCAGGACATGTAACCATGTAACAGCCTAAGCTGTACCTCTGAGACAGACAAAGGGTCAAGCGAAGAGTCAAGGCTCTCAGACATCAACCCCCGATGGTCCGTGTGGCAATATTCTTCCAGGTTCTTGGAACTGCCAGAAAGGAGATGGCAAATCAAAAAGAATGGATTGAATAGTTCAATTGAAACAGATTACTCAGGGGAAAATAATAATAAATGTCTCCAGTCTTATCTGACAAATGATAAGGAGTTTAGAGCTGTTAGAGCTATTGCTAACACAGCTGCACCTCCAGTTCCAATGCATCTCTTCTCAGATAATTAATATACACCATATTTCTACATCTGTCTCTGCCAGCAAGCTCAGATGTTTTGTACTTGCTTAAGAGAATATACAGTGCAGAGAGGTGGCTGTGTACATTTCAAATGCTCTCTCCCCGACAGGCCCCAGGCACTGCCTCTCATTGCCAAAGGAAGCTACAGATGTATCGTGGCAAGTGGTACCCAATGTGCTGCACAGCTGAAACCCAATGAACCAGCATGCCAGCTCTAATCCCTGGCCCCTCACAGAGCTGAGAGAAGGATTTTCTGCCTCACAGCCTCCCATCCACGAGAAGATGCCCTGCAGCTCTGTCCCCACAAGACCAGTGATCCGCTCTGCTGGGACTGATGCTCTCCCCCACCCTCTGCCTGAGGTCTCTGCTGCCCACTGGCTCCTCCCAGGCAGCTTCACAAAATGAGGCTGTATTTAACTGTTTTCCAGTTTAGGAGGTGGAATAAGGCAGTATCTGATGGCAGCAGTCCTGTGCCCCTCTGAGGGCACTGGGGGTCATGAGGAAATTCTGTGTGTGGAGAGGCTGCTGGGGGAAGTAGGAATGTAAGAAACAAACATACAATTAAAAACTGCTTTTTGCATTTGATTTGATCTTTCGTACTCTGGCTTACTAAGGCCTCCAACTATCCTGAATTGCCTGTGAAGCCCTGCCTCAGATGGGCCAGAAGTATTGAAAAAATAAAGAAAAAAATCAGAATGAGCAACCACTCCTGTTGCTACTGCTATGATATTTGGTGCAAGGGAATTGAAGGCCTTATTAGAACCTGCAAACCTGCCAGGAAGCAGTTTTTCCCCTTTGGTAATAAAGCATGAAAGGAAGGAAGAGAGTCTGAATCACAAATGTGGATAAAAGAGATATAGTCTGAAATGTCTATCAAAAGTCATTAAATATTTGTCTTCTACCGAGAGCACAACAGTGAAATAATTGTTACACTGGGACACTGGGAGGAATTGAGTGGAAGCTCGCTCCTGTGGGAGGTCTTCAGGCTTTTCCACACAAAGAAAGTGGTACCCTGTAATGAGTTTAATCAAATACCTGATCTTAAAAGTGCAGCAGAAATGAAAGCAAGGCTCTGCACTGTGCACTTACTGTCAGGGCAAAACATAGCAGTGAATTGATGACAAACCTTTTTGAGAATGACTCACGAACCTTCATCTCCCATTCCCAATTTCCTTGTCCCCACACTGCCATTTCTTAGAGGGGAAAGAACTTGAAATTTGTATCTAGCAGTGATCTGTGGTTACTTTCAGCTAAGCTGAGGTTCTCTGCTGTTGAAGGGGAGTTCTGTCCTCACCACCTCCTCTCCTTGGGCTCATGTGTCAGAGCAGTCAGACACCCCTGTGTTTTTCCAGCCCCTCCCAGTCACCTTATTTCATTTCACCTCATTTCACCTTGTTCACACAATGCTGATATGGGGAAGATTCAGGCGTTATTCAGCAAATAGGAATTGCATCCCTGTCACAGAGCAAGTTAAAGTCATCCTTTTGTAGCTGAGGCAGGGGTGGCAAATTTACCCTGGCTGGGTGACACGGCTCTGCTTCATCTGTCAGTCAAGAGCAGAGTCAGAGTGAAGCATTTTGGAAAATAAGCTATATAAATGTAGCAATGTACAAAAGCAGATGTCTCTCTGCAGTGTTATACATGAGGGGCTGGATCATGAAGGCTCTGCCAGGTGGGTGCAGGGAGAAGAAATAGGATAATTGGAGAAGATTTTAAGGAAACAGGTGCTGCCATGCTGTCCTGGATTTTCTGAAGAGAACAGCTGAGAGGATTCTTCCCTCCAGCTTTCCCTGGCTGTGCACTGCTCTTTACTGAAGTTGCAAGCTAGCAAACATACAATGAGGAGCATCTTGTCATAGCCTGGTGCTTGAGGTCCTTTCATGTGGTTGGAACTTTTTTTTGAAATAAGTCTAGATGAAGGAAAATGCTGGAAGTGCAAACATTTCTGATTGTCCCTGACCTTGCTTTATCATATCAATTTTGTGTCATTTTCTTAGCTGAAATGTTTCCTTCAAATAGCACCAGACCTGGGTATAATAAGTAAATACAGCAAAATAGCTGTTTTTCCCCCTTCACAGTGTGTCTGCTGGACTAAGATATTAAGTCTCCCCAAGAAGGTCTTAGAAAGGTAGCTTTGAAAATGCACATCTGGCTATCTTTAGATAAGGTTAATGCATATAACAGCTTAATAATTATGTACTTTCCCTGACTTAGGTGTCAGGATGTGTGAAGCTAGTAACATCAAAATAAACCTCAAACATGAAAACCTACCAACACCATCAAATACATTACAAATTTATATTAAAACTCTCATGTGCTCCTGTTCTTGCTTCCAAGAACTCACAAACTGCACAACCAACAAATTTAGTAGTTACAGTGTGAGAATGAGGGTATGATTCACTTATTTTTGAGTAAGGTTTGCTGCCATTAGTCAAATCACTCTGGCATAAATGGCAGGTAAATCAGTCCTGCAAGGTTAGAAGTATAAAATTTCATTTAGGCAAAACAGTTTTCTAAATAGGACACATGTCTTTATGGTATATATATGTGCACAGAGATACATTGAAGCAGTCTGTCTTTTAGGGGGTTTCATGAGCATCATCTCAATCACAGAGATGCCAATCAGTCTCAGTACAAGATGCTCAGATCATGCCCAGAGAGCTCCAAATTCCAAGACAGAGCTCGAGTCCAGATTTATGTTTGATACCATCACAGTCCCAGGATCAGATACAAATTTAGGCTGAGCTGCTGAATATCTTGGGCAGAAAAACTTGGGCTCAGCACTTGACCTTTGAACTCAGTATTTCTCAAGCAGATCCTGAATGTCTCACACTGAAGAACGAAGAGGCAAACAGCCAACGAGGCAGATGGAAAAGTCGAAGTACTTTGGACATGTGTTTGAGGCAATTCTTAAGAAGTGTCTTTATCCTGTGGTACAGATAACCTCAGAGCTCACCAGTACAGACCAGATTTCCAAGGACACCCATCCCGTTTCTGACTGCCTAGGAATAGACAATCATAAGTCTGAGAATTTAGTAAAGAGCCACAGTCATTTAGAAGTTATAAAGAGTTTTTAAAAACTACCTCAAAGCAACAAAAGACTTGCAAGTATTTTACCTTGCTTAAACAATAATTAAAGGGAAAGTAAATTGTAGAGATTGAAAAGCATTTTATCCATCTCGGATTTTGCAATAATTTTCATCAACACAGCTTTGTAACACCACCAATGTCCCGAACACAGCACAAGGAAAACAATTAAGTATTCTGCCTGACAAAAGCAGAAGTAAATCCAACCCAAGGAGACTGCTTTCAGTCTCTTCCATCAGATTATGGTTAAAAGCACGAGGAAGATGCAGAACCTACTGTTGCCAAGTCTGGTCCCAGGAAGCAGAGGAAGGAGGACAGCTATGGAAAAACATTTGTCTGCCTTTGAGAAGTTGAAGCTGGTGAGTGTTTGTGCAGTGCTGGGGTCTGGCAGAACTGTATCTCTCTCTCCTGGGAACTTTGAAGTTGTCTGCATCTGTGGCAGGTGAGTGGGTAGTAAACTGGTTTGAGTTCAGACTGTTTATTTTAGATTATACAGCTGTATCATCCACTTCCTCTTCCAATGAGGGGAATAATGCCTTGTGTCCAGTTTAGACAAGGGAGATTAATAGTAATTGCTAAACTCTTCCTGGCTGACTCAATGGATAATCCCAGAGCTGGCTACAGGGTTCTTCTTTGGAGAGTTTAGTAATTAAGTTGTGAATCTTGAAAAACCCCCAACAGCTTTGAACACCTGACAAAATTGACTTGGCTTGACTTGACAGAAGTCATAAAAAAAGAGGATTCTACTGAAGTTCTCACTATCATCACATAACACTAAACATTGAGGTTTGGTCTTATCTGAGGTGCTTTACTGTGTTCAAGACATCACCTAGAGCTGGCAGACATGACACAGGACAAATGTGAGACCTGCACCCTTCCCGGGGGTGTCTGGAGGCCAAGAGTGGTCGAGCATCTCAGGTGTCTGATGTGGGCAAATGAGCAGAGCCCTCGGTCCACCAAGCAGTGGTGCCTGGTGAGATATTCAGGTGACCAACCAGTGGGCATCTGCTTCAGGGGGAGCTGAGCTGTTCTGCTGCATCCACCGACTTACACACCTATGGCTTGTTTGTGTTGTCTGTACACAGGAATCAGTGCTTGAGATGTCTCTGGGTATCCCACCTGGCCTCCAGCTGAAGCTTTGGAAAAGCAGGAATCTGCCGTGTGTACTGTGCCAAATCAGCCCTGAATGGATGGTTTGGATATGAGGTCCATAGGGTCATCAAATTTCTGCTTGGATTTTACTGCAGTGCATATACAATTTTGGAGTGCACCAGCCTTTTCTGTAGGTGTTTTGGGAGTTCACACCTCTGAACAGGGAATCCAGCCTTTTTGGAAAATTTGGATCTTAATGTACAAGCTGCTCAGACACATACAGCCATTTTTGGAATGACTTTCAGCACAGAAGAAAGAATAAATGCCCAGGACTAAAGGAGCTGATGGGTATGACCAATGTAGTTGCTCCAAACACTTCTTGTTCTCAGATCTTTAGGGTTATACTTAAAACATATCAGAGGAATGGACTAAATCATTCTCACTCAATTAAATTAAAAGCACATGCTGATAGTAAAGAAAGAAATAACAGAATGAAGTTTGTGACATGGAAAGAGCTTAAAATGGTGTATTAATTAATTCTCCATACTAAGATCACTGGTTATTACAAGCTGGCACAGACCTATTAACTTTTGTACATAGTGCCACTTCATGGGAAGACATGGTATTTAAAAGTTGAGTATATTTAGCCTTGACTGGGAAAGCGTGGAGCTTTTCTCCTCCCACAAGGTCTAGACAGTGGAGATACACATTTCAGCACTGCAGAATTATAGTATGCTGCTCACACATACTAATTCACAGCACTTAATAAAGTGTAAATTCAGTTGTCAATAGATCACAGAAAAAAAAAAATACAAGCTAGTAATCTCGAGATAAAAAAAAACTGTGCAGAGTAAATTGATAAGAAATCTTTACAAGGTTTAATAATCTTGCAGACAGAATCAAAAGCCTGTAACCAGATATTTGTTTGAAAATGGACTTCATGTAGCAGAAAATGAATGCACAAAGAAGGTGTGTTCATTAAGGGTTTTATTCCTGCTGCATTGGGCAATATGTTCATAACTGAAATACTTGAAAAATGTTTCCAGCTGCTGAGGAACCTAAATTCCTCATGTAACTTAAGTGTCTGCCAGTAAAAGTTATCTAACCATATAATTTTCTGCTGGTGGCATGCATAGTGACACCAATATGCTCGATAATCTACTCAGAACCTCCTTGAAACCTTGTGACAGGAAGGATCTCCTGATACTTTGGATTGCTGTCAGTACTGTTCCTATAGGAAGACTGGCTTTGAGCCTCCTTAAATCCAAAGCTGCTGTAGAGCAGACTATAGTCTAAAAAATACATTTTCTTGTATGCTTTCACTTTGGGTTTTAAAACATTTTTCTATAGGTACTTAATTTCTGCATTCACGGGAAACAAGCGTGGAGGTTACAGCAAAACATTATAGATTCTGTTTGCTTTGTGGTTCAACTGGATATGTTAACTTCAGTCCACTGGGATCATGATGAGGTTTGGACTTTTATGTCTCTTGAGCATAATTAGTAATCTGGAGATTGGGACTAATACCCAAGTATTTTGTAGGCAAATATTTTTCAAAATATATATATCTACTATTACTTAGTCTCTGCCAACAGGTTTGGTTTTATGACACTTATGAGTGCTCAAAGCTTTCAGGCTGTCTCTCCCTAAAATCAATGAAGAAAGCCCCAAAGTGAGTCTTAACTTTTAAAAATTCATTGGCATTTTCTAAAGCAAACCACAAATACAATTCTCACTTTTTTGTGGTGTAAATAATTTAAGCCATAAAGTGTATGACTCCAGGCTTTGCTGCATGAGAAGCTGCATCTTGATTTTAAAATAGTTCAGATGGGAGGGAGCTGGACCTGTTCAGCCTCAAGAAGAGATGGCTGAGAGGGAACCTTATCATTGCCTGTGAGTGTCTGAAGTGTGGGGGTCAGGCAGGTTGGGCCAGGCTGTTCTTGGTGGTGCTGAGCAGCAGGAGAAGAGAGAATGGGCACAAACATGCACAGAAAGTTCTGCCTGAATATGAGGAAGAACTTCCTTACTGTGCAGGTGACCCTGCACTGGAACAGACTGCCCAAAGAGATTGTGGAGTCACCTTCACTGGAGATACTGGAAAAATACCTGGTGGGGTTTTACAGTGTTCTTTTTGTTTGCAGATCTTTTTTTTCAATTTTTCATGTTAAAAAAAAAAAAAGAAGAAACTTTTTTGTTGTTTTAAGTTTGTTTATTATATTTTATTAAAAGTTCAAGAACACAGGTTTTTTACTG
>VZRF01001701.1:51119-76006 GCA_013396875.1 Vireo altiloquus
TTTTTACTGCTTTTAAGTGTGCAATAGTTGCAAAAGCTTGTTACAAAGAGTTTATATAGTTTTTATTATTAAATAAGAAAGTTTTACGTATTCTATTTTGTTTTTAAACTCAATATTTATCAATTTTATTAATGTCTTTTTTACACTAATTTTTTTTACTAAATTACAAAAACTTAAGTTAAAAAAAAAGAAAAAGAAAAAAAAGAAGCTGACACTAAATTTTCTGTTGTCTTTATATTAATATATAAAATAAAATTTAAAACTACAAACTTATTTTTTGTAGTACACTAAACAACTATCTCTTTATTTTTTTTAGTGTTTTCTGTTCACTTAAAAGTGAAAGCAGTTTTTTTCACGAGCTTAGTTCATGAGCTAAGCCTTCTTAGAAAACTTTAAAAATAAAATTCTTTCTTAAAAAATTTGAAAAAGTTTTTTGACTTTCTTTAGTTCCAACAGTACCTGGATACAATCTTGTTCCATGTGGTCTGGGATGACCCTGCTTGAGCAGGGAGGTTGGACCAGATGTCCCACTGTGGTCCCTTGCAGCCTGACCCATTCGGTGATTCTGTGAAGACACAAATAGTTCACCCAGAGAACCTTTTTTTCCTACATATATGAAGCAAGCTGTGTAAATTTTTTGTTACTTAAAATTGGCTTTTAAAATATAAAAAATAATTTAAAATAAGCAAATAGTCTCCAATGAAAAGTTGCACTGGTTTCATGAAAATATCTTTTTGCCTTCACTTTCCAATTACCATAAGACAAATAGAGCACACATGGATGTTGGAATTTTCAAGCAAAAATCAGTAAAATTTTGAGTTCATGGGTTCTCAGTTAAGAATTAAGAAACCGATGGCATAAAATATTCAGCTCCTTCTAAAACATCACGAATGGTGGGGCTCAAGAGTACTGAGAAGTTACTAAGGCTAGCAACCTTCACAGAAGTGTCTACTCTGTGCTTTGTGTTCTCCTCACCTACAGCAAAGTCAGGTTGAGACAAACTGTAGCAACATAGGTTTTAAACTGCCACTGTGCTTAAAGAAGTAGTGCTACCCTTCCTCTTTTCTGACTCTGATCACACCCAAACACGATCTCGACGCCTTAGGTTTTAACTTTTCTATTTTTTCAAATCCTCTACTGCCCAGTGTAACTCTGAAGTTCCCTGTAGTTTGTTAGCTGCCACTCTCTCCTGCTCAGACAGACACAACAAAGCCTCTCCAGCTCACTCTCCAAGGACACCCAGACCATCCTAGGCCCAAAATGTGTAAACAAACATCTCGGGAAAGGGGAGCAAGCCTGGGGAAATTACATGATTAGCTAAAGTTTTAATTGGAGAATTTATGCTTATAGGCAAATGGACCAAACCTATAAAAGTGTGAAGAACTCATGACCTGTTGTGCATCTTGGGATCCACTGAGGCAGAGGAGCCTCCAGACCCCCAGGGTGTACCTTTAAAGGCCTTACAGATAAATACCTGCCTGTATTCCCTTATTTTTGTCTAGTTTCTGTTTCTAGGTATCATTTAAGGTAGAGGAAAATAGACGTGAAAACTAACCAGTATTCAGGATAACAACAACAGTAATAATAATAACAAAGGTGAAAATTTGTTTTTCAATTGGATCAATTAATTTATTTTAATAAACAGCTGCACAAATGTTTCAACAAGGAAAAGGTAGTGTAAGGACCAAACAGCAATGGGAAGAGTGAAAGTAAGTTTCTTTCAATGTCAATTGATTTTGTACTCTAGTAAAAACCCAACTACAATGTAGTGAACATAATTTTACTACAAGTTACAAGAAGTGAAATTATCAGACTGTTGCTATGGGATGTGAGTACACATAAGGGCAGCTACTGCAGCTCCACTAATGCTTTGTGACTCCTTAAATTGAACTAATTTAACAGTGGGTCTAAGCCTTGAGAAAAAAATTTGAAAAGAATTGGTCTTAATTATCACAATAGCACCAAGTGTAAAGCACTTCACATTTCCATAGTGCTTTACCTTCACTACCCAATTAATCAATTCAGCTCCCAATTGCTAACTGAAATTATTAGTCATTTAAATGTCCTTTGCTTAAGGCTGGGAGAAAATGCTGATAAATCTTCACTCAACTCATGAAAACCTTTCTGTAAGCAAAACTATGGAAGCACCTGAATGCTCACTGCCTCTTAGTGTGCTGCTGGCTGGAAAGGCAGGCTGTGCCCATCCCAGGGAAAGATGTCAAGGTACTCTGAAGGCCAAAGACTGCAGAAATAAAGGCATTGCAAGAACGTGGAGAGGTATGGTAAGTGGTAACTTCTCCAGGAATCTAAGGGCTATGAAAAATTTTTTGATTGCTAAATGTACATGTGGTTAGCACATGAGGAGATAGATGCATTAGGACAGGAGAGAAGCACTGAAATACCAGGAAGAAAGAGCAAAGCAATGCTGTAATTATAAAATCTTCAGAAACATTTCTCTAAGCAACAGGAGAAGGTGTTACAGAAGGCACATATTGTGTTTTCTTGCAGTCAGGGAGTCCAGAATCAACTGAAAATGGTTCAGTGGTTCCCATATTTAACCCTTAGAGACTAATTTAGAATTGGATATATGCACTTCATGGGAAAAAGTGGCATAGGGATTTATGCTACCATATTAATTTTGAATCAGAGGAAGGATTTATGCTTTGGGCTAGCCTACTGTGGAGCAAGAAGAGCCCAGTAAATCCATAGGGACAGATTTAAACTGGTGAAACTTGGATTTTCTTAGGTGGTGTTATGAGTTGGGCCTTCTGGCAAGATCTGAGAAATGTTTTTTCTCTGTTTTACAACTGAATTATATTAGCAAACAGATTGTAATGGAAATTAAAACAAACTCTTTATCTGCAGTAGTGTCATTATGTTACACTGAAAAATAAATTATGTTCTATATGAGCTTTTGTTATTCTCTAATATTTCATCCTATCCCTTCATTAGTGGAGTAATCTCCTCCTCCATCAAATCTCCCTTGTTTTTACTTGCATTTAGATATGGGGATTTGCAAAGAGAAAATGTGGTGAGGGTTTATTTCTTTATTTTTCCTGAATACATTTGTTATTAGTATCAGATATTGTATTAAAGGAACTCAAAGACCTTATTGTTACATTATCCACAAAAATTCTATTTCTTTGTTCTTTTGTATTGATGTTCTCCTTCCCAGTATACTGCTGGGGGAAACTTCCTTTAGTCTGGTATGTGCAGCATAGTTAAACTAACTTTCCAGGGTAAGCGGACTTTGATGGTGAGGATTTTTACCAGAGACAGGACCATCAGCAAAACTGTGGTGTAAAATACCTCATTGAATTAAGGCAGAGGAAAAGGGGAAAGACTGCTCAATTTAGATGCATTTATTTACTTACTTTCTCTATGGTAACATTTTGATATGTGTAAGACATGGAAAAGGACATCTGTAAAAGCACTGAACTTTCAAGAAACCTGTACATTATCAGCTAAGCAAAAATTTAGCTAGGAAACTCAAGGAAGAGGTTTTCAGAACTGGGTCCAGACTAGATATCTCACTCTCTTCTTCACATACATTAATTCTGCACTGGAACAACTGCAGTGGTTGTGCACCAACTTAACAAAGTTACTCTTGATTTAATAGTTCTGAACATAAGGGGCAACTCGAGCTCTTGTGCTAAATTATGGATCAAAGCTTTGTTGGAGATGGAATAAATCTACATGTTAAAGCCAAAAGCTTAACCATTACAGACTGGATGACATAAGGAAATGAAACTATAACTCTGACTTGTCAGTTCCAAGAACAAAGGCCTTTATCTCCTGGATGAAAGGAGTTATCTTGTAAGTATTCTTGGCAACTAGGTGCTTCTCATCATTACAGGTAAGTTACTGGAAGGTGGACACTTATACCTCCAGAGCTACTATTTTACAGCAATTAATTCAGCTAGGGATCAGTTTGAAAAATTTAAAAGTTTCCTCATCTCTTCATGAGTCATTTTCATATGGAAGAGAGGAATGATGTGTGATTATGAAAGTCAGAGGGAGGACAGAAAGCTCGAGAGAAAAAAATGACCTTGGAATACCAGGTGAAAACTTGTGCAAACAGCTAATTCTGTGAGCTTTCAGTAGAATCCAGGTAAGACAAGGGCAGAACATGTGATTTATGCCACCATATTAATGTGGCTCAGCTGTGATGAGATAGTGGAGTTGCTCTTACAGCTGACTGACCAATTGTTGCCCCTGGTCTCTCCTCAGACACTCAGAAAATCACAGAATGTTTAAGGTTGGAAGGGACCTTAAAGATCATCTAATTCAACCCCTCCTGCCTAAGGCAGGGACACCTTCCACTATCACAGAATCAAAGAAACACAGAAATCTTCTTTGCAGACCTGCTGGACCAGCTTTCCCATCCAACCTGCTCTTCAGGCTTTCTTTTTGTGTTTGAGTTTGTCCATGAGCTACTTGTTCATCCACAGAGGTCTCCTGATGTCTTTGCCCAGCTTCCTCTTTGTCGGGATGTGTTGCTCCAGGGCTCTATCCCGTTGGTCTCTACCAAGGAGATCGCTGAAGGCCAAAGTCTGCTAACCTGAAGTGCAGAGCTTGTTTTGTGCCCTCCTGGTGTGGTGTGCTGCCCTAAGGATCCTGAACGCCATCGTCTCAGCATCACTGCAACCAAGGCTGGCTGTCAGCTGCTCCTCTGCAGTGAGAACAAGGTCTGCCATAGCACCTCCCCTCACTGGATTTCTATCACATTGAGAAAGAAGTTGTCATCAATATTTCCCAGGCATGTCCTGGATTGCTTATGCCCTGCTGTGTTTTCCCTCCAACAGGCACCGAGATGCTCGAAATGCCCTGTGAAGACCAGGTCTTGTGAAAGTGGGGCTGCTACCATGTGTCTGGAGAGGCCCTCAGCCCCTCAGTCTTTCCGTCTGGGTGACCTGTAGCAGACCCCCATTGTAATGTCACCTGTCCTTCCCCACCCTCCCATCCTGATCCATGAGTTCCATGTCCATCCCCAGGTGAAGCTCTGGGCACTCCAGTTTGTCATTAATATAGAGGCTGTTGTCCCCTCCTTGTCTCACTCCCTCTCCTTCCCACAGCCTTTATTCTTCCCATCCATAATCTTCCACAGCCCAGTCATAGCAGCCACCACATCTCCATAATATCCATAACGTCACAGCCCTGCAGGCAGGTAACTCTAACTCCCTTGTTTATTCCCCGTGCTCTATGTGTGTGATAGAGGCATTTAATTTGTGCCTCCAATGTCAGCACCTCACTGCCTGGAGTGGCTGGAATTCCTTTGTGTGCCCTCCAGGGCCTCTCCTGCTGACCTGTGATCCCTCTCCAGGCTCTCAGCATCCCCTGCTGGCCCATGTGTCGAGATGGGAGATGTGGGAATGACTGAGATTCCCCTCCCTAAATGTGCTATAAATAACAAAGCAAATCCAGAGGTCTTGGCATTATTCTTAAGTAAGAAGGCATCAATACTGATCTGTAATTTTTAACATAATGACAATTATGGCCTTAAAATATAGAGCTAATCCTTTGTTAAAATTTGGAACTACTTTTTGTTTTCCTTAATTAACATCTTACTTTTCAAGACAAAATATTTAATCAGGTTATATTTATTTGCTGTTTTCTAGTGAACATGACTGCTTTGTCTTGTAGAAAAGGTTAACCGTCGGAAAGATTAATTTCTTCTTTTCCAGAAAAAACATTTTAATTAAGTTTTTAGTGAAACAGATGGACAGTCCTACCCACAAAATAGAGGTATTTATGCAAATATCACTGAACTAATTGATGCTCAGTTACATTAAAAAGAAGCACATAGGATGCTTTCATGGTGTCAACATTTCTGACTGTGATTTACTACATTAATGATGTCATATAGTGAGCCATTTTCCTAAGGGAGAACAAAACCTGGAACTCTTGGACCCAATTTATTTTCCTGATCAATGCAGTTGCATGAAAAGAAAACCATTATGTTAGCCTAGTAAATGACACATTCATAAGAAAGTGTAAATCAAGTATGTTTGGACTTTGTTTCATAAAGAAGTCATGTAAAAAAATCAGATTCTTTCAGGATTGTCCATATTGTATAATGTTAGAAATAATACGCATTCAAAAATTATTTATTCATAATTACCATCCAGTTAATTTATAGCCCCTGAGGAAAGAGCCAGACATAAACACCTCATTAATTTCAGTTAATCAACAGTAAAACATTCAGAAGTTCACATGCTTTAATTGCTTCTCTATTGGAGGCCATTACCAGACTACTGTGTGCAAACCCCTCTCAAACTGTAGGACAGTTCACATTTTCCACAATCCCTGAGGCCAGAACCCTTAAAAACAACTGTAAAATGGAAAATGCATGTTTTGCAAAATGCTGATGGGACCCATATCTGTCTTCTTTTGATTTGTGTAGCTCCCCTGCAGGTATAGAGATCCTGTATGTAAAAGCCTCAGAAAATAAAGCAACATGGGGTTAATCCATGAATCTGTAACTTGAAATTAACTTTGTTCCCTTAACTGCTCTCCTAGAGGCAAGAAATGCATGACTTGGAGAAGTATCTGATGATTTCACCAAGAGTTTGTGAAGTAGAGAGGGAAGACAACATCTTTGTCTGAAGGGTTGCCTGTATGTAGGAAAATTGTGAGCATGGCTTCTCTTACCTCCTGGGAAAGGTTAAGAGTAAATAAATCTAATTCCTTTACATCCAGCAGAATCATTGTAACATCCATCACTACTGAAACAGATGGACAATTGCACCAAATAAATAGAATATTAGTGTAAATATCACTGAGCTAATTGACATTCATCTAAACTAAAAGAGGGAAAACAAGATACTTACATGTTGCTAACAGCTGTGAGTATAATTTATATCATTAATGACTCCTTATACTAAGCCATTATCATGGGCCTAAAGATTCTGGGATCTAATTTATTTTCTTGATCTGTGAGATGAATACAAAGATGCCACACAGGGATTGTTATATAGTAAATCATATATCTATAGCAATACAATGTAGACACACTCATTTTTTTTTCCTGAGGATGTTTTATTTTTCAACAGTTTTTTGGTTATATAAGAGAGAATATTTTCTTTAAAGGTTTGGGTTTTTTTTGTCAGACGTTTCCTCTCTAGAGAAAAGTCCAAGATTCTATCCATTACCTTTCCATAAAAACTGACAAGTCTGTGAAATTTCTCATATTTACCTCATTACCATTGAGAATAGGTTTTATTATTTTTGGTGAAAATATGCCATAATTTCACTGATTCCACAATTATGAAGAAAAATTTCTTGCTTGAAGCTTAATAACAAGTGTGTAATATTATACTTTCAGAGGTAAATAACAAAATCTGGATGTTCTCCTTATACCCTGATTTTATATGCAGGTAAACTCAATATCTGTTGGGATGAGATCAGTATAAAAACTAAAGAATTCTGTCACTCTAAATCCTCAAAGCCTTTGCAAAATCTCCCAGCACAGGAAAATGTCCAGGCTCACAAAATCAAAAGAGAACAAGGTAGGTTCTAGGAATTGTGCTAATAATTAATTAGTTAATATTTCCTATGAGATTTTCTCTAGTACTTGATCTTAAAAGTCTGTAAGAACAGTACTTTTATTTTGAAGATAAGGCCATTTTTTTGTTTTTTTAACTCATTAGGTTAAGGGCTTGGAAAGATGCATATGTGTCCCATTTCAACCGCCTGAAAAAAATCCATCCAGAAAATGTGTAGGGTTTTTTCCCCTTAAACACCCCCAGAAATCTAAATCTCTGGCCACTGTACAGCAATTCAAGCTATAAACAGTTTACATATTTCAAATGCACACTGACTACTACATTACCTTTCACAATCCAAACATCAGAACTCTCTTCCCCTCATTTTTCATAACATGTTGGGTTTTTAAAAAAATCAATGACAGAAACAAAGAGCAGCCAGCACATGCAGTGCTGACTCAAGTAGTCTGTGATAGCTCTCTAACAGATAACACATCTTGCTACGCTGCACAGGCCCATTCAGATAGATAATGTGCAATTCTAATTCAAAAAGTGTTTGAACATAATGTTTCTGTCTTGCTGCCTGATATTTCAACTTATGTTTCTTAGCAGTGTTAATTCTATTATAGTCCATTGATTCTCATAAAATTAGTTTTTCTCAGGCTGTGTTAGAGAACTTTTTAGTCATGAGGTTTTTGGTTTTATATTTTGTGAGTTTTTGTCCTCTTCCAACCTTACCCATTCTGTGACTCAGACTCACATTTGACATATTGCAGAAATTTTACAGAAAATCTTCTGACTGAAGCTGCCTGTGGGACATGATATGAGTGATCATTTACTGAAAATGACATAGAGAAAGGCTATATGATGCCAGGTGAGATACTTCTATTAGAGTTAGGGAATTAATGATTTGACAATCCAAGCCACTGATGAAACCTTGTCTGCAATATTGTGCAACATTCAGATCCCTGAGTCATCAGGGAAATGGAAAAACTGCCTAAGGACAGGAGACTGATGAACTTGAGCATTTCAGAAGTTTAGGCTGTGAGGAGATCTGATTGCTGAGTACAAATGCATCAGAACTTAAGCACCAGGGAAGGAGATGAGCTATTTAAGCTACAGGCCAGCTCTAATACTGTAACAAATTCTCACGTGAATAGTGAGTAGGACATTGTCACTCATCAGAATGGAGCTCTGTAAAAAATTTCCTAAAAAATAGTAGAACAAAAAACAATTTGTATTTTTAAGGAGGTGTTTATTCATTTTGTGCCATGGAGTTACATCTCCCCTCAGCAGAGGCGAGAGAGAGGGAACAAAAAAATACAGGAAACTGAAGTCCAACCACAAACTCTTTATCAATGCCCTGTCTGGAAGTTCTTTCACCAAAAAAGGACTGGAGCAACAAAATGCTGTGCTGTGTAAGAATCCCACTGACATCACTTGCCCATCAGAGTTGTGTAAAAAGCCTGGCTCTTACCAGTACAAGGGTCTGAAGAATTAACCTCATGCATCTTCAGTGCCCAGTTTTAGTGGCTTCAATTGCCTCTGACTCACTAAGAAAATACTATGTTATTTCAGAAATCATATGCTCTCTTCTTGTCTTGAAGGTATTTTATTTCTTTCCCCAAAAGAAAGTAATCATTTAAGTCTTAAAGTCATTAATTATCTTAAAAAGCTTTGCTAGGAGGTCTAGTTTGGAAGTATGAGGAAAACTTCTTTACTCTCATTCTGAATGACAGTGAGGGAAAAGTGCTGAGATATTTATTCATGCCTCCATGGCTTGGAAAATGCAGATTTTCTAAGTGTAGTAGTTCAACTAGAGATATTAAATGTGGTCCAACATATGGCAGAACAGAAAATGCAACAAAGTCATTGCTAAAAGAAATGTAAAATTCCAAGAATGAAGGAGAGATTAAATTCTCTATGGTAAATTTATTTTGTAGAACATAAGGATGTGGACGCTTGTTTCATTTTAGCATGAGAAGAAGAGAAAGACTGAACTTTTCATCTTCAAGGAAGAAAAAAAATTAGACAAATATAACACCAGTGTTTCCTAGTTTCTGAAGACTAATAAATAAAACCAGACGGCTTATTTTTCCAGGCTGCATCCCCTTCTTTCTGCTAACTACATTTCAAGCTTTTCATCCTATTTTATTTGTTTTTCAGCATATATGGTCTTCACAAATCTGATTATTTCCATTTTGTGCTTCATATAGTGAATCACATCTTTGTTTCAAGAGCTCCTCATCTCCTGATCCCCTTTGGGATCAAAAGCATGAAATTTGATACATTAGTCGTTCTATCCCATTACATTAATTACGAATGAAGATCATGTTTTGACAAATTGCTTGAACTTTATGAAGCGTTTATTGAAATCACTGCTTTTTAAATATATACAATTCCAGACCTTCTTAGACAAAAAAATAAACACATGAGAAAAGCAGAGAAGGCTAGAAATCAAACAGACATGATGGTAGCACACATAATTACTCTAAAATTATTGTCTCAAATTGTCTCTGCCTCACAGGCAAAAATGCCAAAGGTAAATACCAAAATGCTCCTTTTTTCAGCTTGAAAGAGCAGATATAATTTTCTGTAGCTAGGAGGTAGGGTTTGTTATCGTTTTTATTAGGAGCAGTGTGAAATGCAGAGTAGAAATTGGCAAACATCAGATTTGGGAGTAAATTTTTGACCAAGTTTCTTCTGGGAGAGGTTTTTATCAGAATTTGATATCTCTGTGAATGAAAGATAGGACAGGTCTCCTTCTGCACCTTTAAATGTTTTAGCTTTTTGTCCTTTCAATTTCTAAATATTACAGCATCTTGATTAAGAGGAGGAGTTTGCAAAAAGCCAAGGACATCTCTCTGAGACAGAAATGAACCCTCTCTCTCCCCTTCTCTGCTCCTGACTGTGTCAGTGCAGAGGTGCCTTGGTGTTGGCTCAGATGTGATATTATGGCACTGAAGTGGAGCTGGATGTCCAGGGGACAAATCCAGGTCCCTCCTCATGGCACAGACACTGCTGTGCAGGACTTTGGAAGAGAATGGGATGGAGAAGAGGGGAGCATGGTGAGGAGGAGTGTGGTAGTGTGGAAAGTTTCTGTTTATTAAGTTTGACTGTGAAGTTTTGTTTCCCCCGTTTAAAGTTGTAATGGTTTGTCCTGTTCCCCCTATGTATAATGAAAAGTTCTGTTACCTCGGTTTCTCCTCCCCAGCCCCACCCCGAAGCACCCAAGTTTGGACATGCCTCCACCCCTATTCCAGACCTTTCCCTGCCTGTCACCCTAAGCCCTTGCCCCTGGACCCATCAATCAGTTCCCGGAGCCGACCCCTTTCCAGAAAGTTCCCTCTCACTCGGTACCTCACTGGACTCCTCCCCTGTCAATCCCTCCAAGTTGCGGAGCATTGGAGGTCAGTCCAATGCTCCCTCCCCTGACTCCTCCCTGCAAGAGCCACCATTGGTTCCCTGATTGTACCCGCCCCTTGTGACCACCCCCCTTTAAAAACTGCTGCACAGAACTCTCCGGTGCTCTTGCAGCCAGGTTCCCTTGGGAAGAGCAAGGTTGCCATCTCCTGTATCACCCAGAGCTACAATAAACCTGCTTTCCTGAACTCCACTGGCTGCAAGGGTCATCTTTCCTCCTCGCTTCGCGTCCTCGGCGCAGTCTCGCCCTCTAAGGTGCTGAGCAGTCGTGGTTGCACCGCAACCGGAGAAGACAGCCCAGAAGAGCTGCTGAAGACTCCTGCCAGGGAAGTTGCCAGCACTCCTTCCCCCTATCGACGGGTGCGGCTCAGCTCCCCTGAGTTGCCGGGCAGGTGAGGTTAGCCGCCTCACCTTCTCCCTCAGACGGCCTGACCTAGAGGCGATCAGCGACCCCCGAGAAAAGAGCCGCGCTGCGTCAGAGGAGGCAGCTCACCTTCTCTCCTTCCTCTTGGACAGCAGATCCATCTGTTGGATCCAGCAGTTTCAGAGCAATGTCAAGAAGGAAAGTTGTGTGAAATTCCCCCTGTCTGCCTGCTCCAGCAACACAATCCTTGGAGTCTGGATCTCATGGTAGTTCCATGATGACTGAAGTCCATGTAGAAGGTTCTTCAGCCCACAGCGGTGCAACTCTCTACACGTGAGTTAAATACAGTGGAAATTAATGAGATTTGGTAGGTTGAAATAACTTATGGAGAAGCTGCAATTCAAATATAGGAATGCAGGCTTCTCTGGGTCTGAATTTCAGAACATTCTTTGGGATTGTGGGATAACATGTCCAGCTACAAATGATCAGATATGTACCTTCAGTGTTTCCCTGGATGTAAAAGGGTTTCTGTGCTCTTGGCATTGTTTCTAAAGAGACAGAATAATACCTCCCTTCAGCCAAGGGATTTCTGAAAGTCTGTAAAGATTATTCATGCTCCCTACAGACTCAGGGGAGAGAAATTTGTCCAAAAGTCCTCTCTGAACTCTTTTGTTCTACAGCTTCTGGAGAGGCATGTTCTCCCTCTAAATACCTCAGAGAGGCAAAGCCTAGGAACCAAAGCAGACCCAAAAAAGTTTAAAAAAAACCATACTGAGTGCAGCACAGGCCAATCCACTCAGCTAGCTCAGAGAAGTTNAGCAGAGAAGGCTAGAAATCAAACAGACATGATGGTAGCACACATAATTACTCTAAAATGATTGTCTCAAATTGTCTCTGCCTCACAGACAAAAATGCCAAAGGTAAATACCAAAATGCTCCTTTTTTCAGCTTGAAAGAGCAGATATAATTTTCTGTAGCTAGGAGGTAGGGTTTGTTATCGTTTTTATTAGGAGCAGTGTGAAATGCAGAGTAGAAATTGGCAAACATCAGATTTGGGAGTAAATTTTTGACCAAGTTTCTTCTGGGAGAGGTTTTTATCAGAATTTGATGTCTCTGTGAACGAAAGATAGGACAGATCGTCTCCCTCTGCACCTTTAAATGTTTTAGCTTTTTGTCCTTTCAATTTCTAAATATTACAGCATCTTGATTAAGAGGAGGAGTTTGCAAAAAGCCAAGGACATCTCTCTGAGACAGAAATGAACCCTCTCTCTCCCCTTCTCTGCTCCTGACTGTGTCAGTGCAGAGGTGCCTTGGTGTTGGCTCAGATGTGATATTATGGCACTGAAGTGGAGCTGGATGTCCAGGGGACAAATCCAGGTCCCTCCTCATGGCACAGACACTGCTGTGCAGGACTTTGGAAGAGAATGGGATGGAGAAGAGGGGAGCATGGTGAGGAGGAGTGTGGTAGTGTGGAAAGTTTCTGTTTATTAAGTTTGACTGTGAAGTTTTGTTTCCCCCGTTTAAAGTTGTAATGGTTTGTCCTGTTCCCCCTATGTATAATGAAAAGTTCTGTTACCTCGGTTTCTCCTCCCCAGCCCCACCCCGAAGCACCCAAGTTTGGACATGCCTCCACCCCTATTCCAGACCTTTCCCTGCCTGTCACCCTAAGCCCTTGCCCCTGGACCCATCAATCAGTTCCCGGAGCCGACCCCTTTCCAGAAAGTTCCCTCTCACTCGGTACCTCACTGGACTCCTCCCCTGTCAATCCCTCCAAGTTGCGGAGCATTGGAGGTCAGTCCAATGCTCCCTCCCCTGACTCCTCCCTGCAAGAGCCACCATTGGTTACCCGACTGTACCCACCCCTTGTGACCACCCCCCTTTAAAAACCGCTGCACAGAGCCCTCCGGTGCTCTTGCAGCCAGGTTCCCTTGGGAAGAGCAAGGTTGCCACCCCCTGCGTTACCTATACCTACAATAAACCTGCTTTCCTGAACTCCACTGGCTGCAAGGGTCATCTTTCCTCCTCGCTTCGCGTCCTCGGCGCAGTCTCGCCCTCTAAGGTGCTGAGCAGTCGTGGTTGCACCGCAACCGGAGAAGACAGCCCAGAAGAGCTGCTGAAGACTCCTGCCAGGGAAGTTGCCAGCACTCCTTCCCCCTATCGACGGGTGCGGCTCAGCTCCCCTGAGTTGCCGGGCAGGTGAGGTTAGCCGCCTCACCTTCTCCCTCAGACGGCCTGACCTAGAGGCGATCAGCGACCCCCGAGAAAAGAGCCGCGCTGCGTCAGAGGAGGCAGCTCACCTTCTCTCCTTCCTCTTGGACAGCAGATCCATCTGTTGGATCCAGCAGTTTCAGAGCAATGTCAAGAAGGAAAGTTGTGTGAAATTCCCCCTGTCTGCCTGCTCCAGCAACACAATCCTTGGAGTCTGGATCTCATGGTAGTTCCATGATGACTGAAGTCCATGTAGAAGGTTCTTCAGCCCACAGCGGTGCAACTCTCTACACGTGAGTTAAATACAGTGGCAATTAATGAGATTTGGTAGGTTGGAATAACTTATGGAGAAGCTGTAATTCAACTATAGGAATGCAGGCTTCTCTGGGTCTGAATTTCAGAACATTCTTTGGGATTGTGGGATAACATGTCCAGCTACAAATGATCAGATATGTACCTTCAGTGTTTCCCTGGATGTAAAAGGGTTTCTGTGCTCTTGGCATTGTTTCTAAAGAGACAGAATAATACCTCCCTTCAGCCAAGGGATTTCTGAAAGTCTGTAAAGATTATTCATGCTCCCTACAGACTCAGGGGAGAGAAATTTGTCCAAAAGTCCTCTCTGAACTCTTTTGTTCTACAGCTTCTGGAGAGGCATGTTCTCCCTCTAAATACCTCAGAGAGGCAAAGCCTAGGAACCAAAGCAGACCCAAAAAAGTTTAAAAAAAACCATACTGAGTGCAGCACAGGCCAATCCACTCAGCTAGCTCAGAGAAGTTTTGGCAGAGCTGAACTCTTGCGTGCTTAATAGCACAAAATACCAAAAAATATATTCCCTACCTCTGACTTCATGTAATTTTCTTTATGCCTTTATGTCTTTACCTTTACTGTCCTTTTGTTTCCATTCTTTCCTTTGGTATTTTTGTCTTCCTAGATAGCAGTGATAAGCATATTTATGTAGATTTCTTAGTAGGCAAATGTATTCCTGTATGTGCTCTAATGTGCTTTCTGTCATGTTGTTCATTATTCCTTCAGACTTTAATAATGTTCTCAGCTTGATATAGTTAAGAATAATGAGGCATTTATTCCTATTCAAGAAGCTAATTAAAAGACTCAGTTTTGTCTCTCTTAGGTAGCTTGATAGCTTAATTATAGATGTAACATTCACAAAAAAAAACCCTTCCCATGTTGGATGGCCCTATATAACTACACCATGTCTCTCTTTCCATTTTCTTCATGACATTGTATATTACAGTTCCATGGAAAAAGAACAATACAATGAAGTTTGAAGCAAAATGCTTCTGCTAACGAGCTGCAAAGTTATGATGAGCAATTACTCTGTGAAAGCTAAACTGAGCATTATTTGGAGCTGGAACTGAGGTTTCCATTGTATGTCTGAAAAGAAAACAGGGCCTGGCTATTGTCTTCACTTGTCACTTCCAACTCAGTTCATAAGTAATGGTGCATGAGTGACATGTGGCTGTGAGCCCATACTGGCCTTAATTCTGCAAAGTGGAGAAGTCCTTGCAAGGCCAGAGACATGCAGAGTTTTCTGGGGTTTTGCCTTTGTTACACTGTATGCCAGGAGTGATTTAGAGCTACACTGTGGTGCCTTCCCAATAGTTTTCCAGACTTATATTTTACTTGTATTGTCTTCTTTTTATAGCTTGCTTTGTTAAATACCATAAATTATGAAAAAGAATGAAGACCTAAAGGAGGTCTCTGAGTCAGCCCATCAGAACCACAGTGCAAACAGAAATAGGTCCTCAACTCCATAAACTCCCCAGTCCTGCAGACCTTCAGGGTACACAAGAAAAGCAGAGATCCCTACAGATCCTCACGCTGGAAGCAGAGGCAGAACTCTGTGGGACACTTCAGCCAGGAGATGGAGGCTGTGGAACAAGACAAAAACCTGGGGAAAGAACCAGCCTCTACCAAGGCCCCAGCAGGATTGTATGGGAATAACTGTCCTGAGAAACTCTGGAAGGGATCTTCTGGCTTAGAGCAGGATCTGTACAGGCATCTGCCTGGAGTGCTGCTGCAAACAGGACCCTGCCAAGCGGTTTATTTGAGTGGACAACTGGTGGATACCTTGCTGTGTTCAACAGTTTTTATCACATAGGTTCAAGTCTTGGGAGGATCATAAAGGAGCACTATGTAAGGAGCCATGTGTTTCCATTCTCTGGGAGGAAATTGGAAACAAAGAGGAGGTCAAAAGCATCCATGTCTCTCCTGAGTGATAACTGCCTTGTTAAAGAAACTCAAGACACAGTTGGATTAGCCCAAAGTAACATTTCTACTACGTTTTATTGAAATTTGATGGGATATGGATAGCTGCAGATCCTGGGAGTCACACCATGGCCTAGCCCAAGGTTTGGATGCTCCTGACTTTGCTTAATTGAAGAGGTTTAGTCTTTAAAAAATAAACACTCACAGACTTTTTCATCTTGCTCTGAGGCAATACCATTCTCTGCCATGGATAGTGGAGAATCATTTGATGATGGAAACTTTCCAGTCAGGATCTCCCATCTGTGCTTCCTGGAGTTACAGAGAGGGGAGGAGTTTTTCCTCCTGCTGAGCATGGCAAAAACATCTGACCAAACTGACTATCCACTGGTTATTAAGGCTGCATCAGGGACTAGTCCCTTCTATCTATTTTGGACAACAGTCTTAATTTCAGACATCACCTCTTCTCTTCTCTTCTCTTCTCTTCTCTTCTCTTCTCTTCTCTTCTCTTCTCTTCTCTTCTCTTCTCTTCTCTTCTCTTCTCTTCTCTTCTCTTCTCTTCTCTTCTCTTCTCTTCTCTTCTCTTCTCTTCTCTTCTCTTCTCTTCTCTTCTCTTCTCTTCTCTTCTCTTCTCTTCTCTTCTCTTCTCTTCTCTTCTCTTCTCTTCTCTTCTCTTCTCTTCTCTTCTCTTCTCTTCTCTTCTCTTCTCTTCTCTTCTCTTCTCTTCTCTTCTCTTCTCTTCTCTTCTCTTCTCTTCTCTTCTCTTCTCTTCTCTTCTCTTCTCTTCTCTTCTCTTCTCTTCTCTTCTCTTCTCTTCTCTTCTCTTCTCTTCTCTTCTCTTCTCTTCTCTTCTCTTCTCTTCTCTTCTCTTCTCTTCTCTTCTCTTCTCTTCTCTTCTCTTCTCTTCTCTTCTCTTCTCTTCTCTTCTCTTCTCTTCTCTTCTCTTCTCTTCTCTTCTCTTCTCTTCTCTTCTCTTCTCTTCTCTTCTCTTCTCTTCTCTTCTCTTCTCTTCTCTTCTCTTCTCTTCTCTTCTCTTCTCTTCTCTTCTCTTCTCTTCTCTTCTCTTCTCTTCTCTTCTCTTCTCTTCTCTTCTCCAGAGATATTAAACTACAACTTTGAAAGCTTGTAATAAAAATGCTAAGAAAATATTTAAATGCATATTTACAGTAATGCACCAGCACTAATATGTTGGCTCCTTTCCTGGAAAGATAATGATAACTTTTAGACAGTCAGAAAATCTTAGAGGAGAGAGAAATGAAAAGCCATAGAAATAGGAAGCAAATAGTTTAGCAATGGAGGCAGAAGGAAGGTTTTCTTACCCTTGAAATGATTTAAGTTCGAGTATTAAAAGCCCAATAAGGGACAGGAATTCAGTATATATGAACACAGGCCTCAGGGAAAGAGTAGGACTTGAAGGAAAGGTATTGAAATAAGAACATCTGGTGGTTTTGAATTGGTGGGTGCTTTCTTGTGCTGGCCTTATTTGATAAATAAAAATGATGATTTTAGACTACCAGTGATTTGAAGATGTTGGGTCTTTTGGACTAAACACAGTGATCCAAGTTACCTAATGATGGAGAGTTCAAACACATACACCACTAAAAAAACCTGCACTACAGGGTATAAATAATAATTTTGATCCTAGATGAACTGTTTTTCAGTGTGTCTTTCAGATTTGGCTGAAATCTGAAGCCATTATGTGACCAAAATATATATTAAGTAAAGCTAGATATATCACCCTTACTGGAAAAATCCACAGCTCAATTTCATGGCCATTTCCATAGCAACATAATTACAATGTAGAATCCAGGATTACTCCTTAAATATGTGTGACCAGTATGGCTTAGATTAAATATTTGTTTCCCTCTCTGCTGGCAAATGCAGAAGTTCTCTGCTAGCATTTAAGAAGTAGAACTGTCTAAGTTGGAATAACCAACATCTAAATGGCAATCTGATGGCTATTTAGCAAAACTTAGAATCATAGAATCATAAAATGGTTTGGGTTTGAAGGGACCTGAAAGATCATCTATTTACAACCCCCTGCCATGGGCAGGGACACCTGCCACTAGATCAGGTTGCTCAGAGCCCCATCCAGCCTGGTCTTGAACACTTCCAGGGATGGGGGATCCACAGCTTCTCCAGGCAGCCTCAGACAGTACCAGTGTCTCATCATCCTCGCAGTAAAGAATTTCTTCCCAATATCCAATCTAAACCTTCCCTCTTTCAGTTTAAAGCCATTTCCCCTTGTCCTGTCACTACATGCTCTTGTAAAAAGTCCATCTCCAGTTCTTTTGTAGTCCCTTCAGGTATTGAAAGGCCACCATAAGATCTCCCTGGAGCCTTTTCTTCTCCAGGCTGACCACCCCCAATTCTTGCAACTTTTGCTCATGGGAGAGGTGCTCCATCTCTTGCTGCAAGATTCATAAGGACTCTGTACTGGAATCATCAAAGCTTCTAAGGTTTAGACTGTGATAATTAATTAAAAAAGCAACATTTCCTAATTATATCTAGGGAATAAATGTCATCAAGGATTGTGAATGTATGTGCAGAAACTGAAGGCACTGGGGCTCCTTGAAGAAAGCTTGAAAATCCAATTTAGGACTTTTGTTAGAACAGCTGTTTCGAACCTGTTTTGACAGATGTTAAACATAACAATATTTATTTGTAAACAATATTTGTAAAGGCTGGTCTAAGGAGGAGCAAACTGTAGTTCCATGACCACATTCTTTGATCTTTCAGACTGAAAAGGGCCAGTCACTTCAGGAAGGCTCCTTAGTATCTGAAAGCCTCCTGTCCTTGTGTATGTCATACCCTTGTAGTCGCAAAGACACTGATAAAGGTGATCCATTCCATAAAAAGCTTCCTCAGGGAAAGTAGGATTAATTTCAGCAGTTTAATGTAGTGTTAAGTGGGATTTGCCCAGTCAAGAAAATAAACTTTATCTGTTGATTTCTCCTTAAAGTGAGATTTCTCCTTTCTGGCAAGAACTGAATTTGAGCCCCTTTGTTTTCATGGATATCAGATTTCTCATGTAAGGCTGAGACTTATGATGATCCATTGCAATTAAATCTATTAAACCTGTCAGCCCAAGGACTCTGCTGTCCTATAACAACCACTTGATACCAACACAGAGCACTGTGCTGCCTGCTCACTTTCTGAATATGAGGTAGCCTTGAAGAAAACAAGGAAACTTCCAGGGCACTGTGGCTGAATGGTGTTAATGGCACTGTGTCCCAGGATCTGCATTCTCTAAGGGCACTAACAGCTCCAGCTGACTCTCCTTGAAGCCTAAAAATAACCAAATCTAAACGTTTTGAGTTTTTCTGTGATAGCTGATGCCTGTTGGCACTGGCACCTTCTCCCTTCTGCCCCTTATGTCCTGAGGAACAACAAAGATGAGGGAAAGTCTCCCCCATATCTAGAGGATGTTGTTCACTTTTGCACAGCAGTCTGGTCACAGAGAGATGCTGTGTCTGATTGTCTTTATTATCCAAAGCTGAATGAATGTTTTCATGATCAAAGAAGACTAAAATGGTGCCAGCCTAGAGCTGATACACCAGAGGATTTCAAATAGCTTCAGTGTGTGGGAGATAAAATTCAGGTTTTTCCTGAAACCCAGCACCCAGCTAATCCACATGGGAAGATTCCCCAGAGGAGTTCTCTCAAGGTTATCAATATATTTTGCACTATATTGCTCAACATCCACACAGAAATCTCAATTTCACTTTAAGTTGCATAAGATGCAGTTGCTTGGAATTCACAGTGAGTGTTCTGAGAACTGATGTATTTTAAATTAAAAGCTATTGCTTCTTAAGATATGTGCCTTATAAGATAGGAAATTCATCATGATGTCTTCCAAAGGATTAATGGGAGAAGCCAGCCAAGCAATAATTTCCCCAGAACAAGTCTGTTTTGCCCATGACAGTAACTGGTGAGGGATCTCTCCCTGCCTTTACTGCCGCGTATGAACCTTTCATGATATTTTCTCCCTGCCCTGTCCAGCTGAAGAGGGTAGTGACAGAGAGGCTTTGGGGGCACAGGACATCAACCATCAAAACCAGTTTCTTAAATTAAACAGACAAGCCAGCTATGGGAGCTTCAGTGAGAACTGAATGATGAATATTTTCCTGCATACTTGGCTACAGTAAATGAGTAAATCTTGGTGGATAAACATGTGCAGAACATACTGCTTAGAGACACTCTGGAAAACACTAGAGAATGAGGAGAATGTCTTAGAGCATGGAGGGTCGCTTCAAACCCCTCACAAAGCAGAGTGAGAGAGAGGAGTGTCTCCAAGCTGTTATCTGCTCTTCAAAAGATCAATTCTTTAGGAACTGTAAGCACTTAGTCTATAGCTATATCTTTTATTTACTTTAGGAGTTTCTTTTAGTCACTAAGTATTCTTTATAAATGGGGAAGGTGTATTCTCTAGATGAATTCAGAACAGTAAATATAATTGAAGTGTACATTATTTCATAGTGGAAGTATAGGCAGTTTTGTGTGCTTGTTTTGCCTTCAGTTTAGATGCCAGTATTTCATTTTGAGCAGTTCAGAGCCCAGAGCAGATTAAGAGAAAAGTTCTCTTTAAAGCACAGGAGTTTATATATTCTCCTAGGCCATAACTCCCCCTTTTTATGGACAGATATGATTCAAAAATGTTGATATCTCCTTATACTTGGAACAATCATGCCTCTGAGTCCTCACCATACAGTATTTGCCATGGAAACACATGATTTGTCCCAGTGTGTCACCATTTCCATGGGTCAGTTAACAAAGGTAGCAGGACAGACAGATACACAGCACTCACAGACTATGAAAATGCATTTGATCACTCCTTGTCCTTTCCTTATCCTTCCTGTCTTTAAACTTTTTGTGCTGGCAAGCTCGTATTTGGGACAAACATTGGCTTTTGCCATCTGCTTCTGTGTATCCAGGCTAACTCTGATCCTCATTATTTGTGATAACAGAGCTAATATAATAGAAATTTTCCTCCTCCAGACCCCTTTTTTTAGTTCAAGTTTCAAATGTTCTTTTCTAAACCTGGAAAAATCTATCATTGCTTTGACTCAAATGTGATTGAAACCCTTATTTTGCATTTCCTTTACCTGACTCCACATCCTCTAGATTTCAGGTGACTGCAATCCCACATAATCATCAAAATCATTATCTCATATATCTTTCAAAGCATGAAACCATCCTCATCCAAGATCCCACACCCAGTTCCACATATTAGACACAAATACCCTGCTTTTCTTTTGATATTTCACCAGATTGATTTACTGCTCTCAGAAGCCTGTGCATCTCCATAGCCATCAAAACCCCCATTTTCTCTCTTCTTTTTAAGCCCACAATACTTGGTGGTGGGTAGCTCATCTTCTCTGTGACAATTATTAGTAACTTAATATTGTTTTCTCACATTATCCGGTTTTCCAGCAATAAGAGTTAGCGGGGTGGAGGGAAGGCAGGGAAAAAGGAAGAAAGAATC
This sequence comes from Vireo altiloquus, assembly GCA_013396875.1. Classification (NCBI taxonomy): domain Eukaryota; kingdom Metazoa; phylum Chordata; class Aves; order Passeriformes; family Vireonidae; genus Vireo; species Vireo altiloquus. The sequence continues at coordinate 72,307 of VZRF01001701.1, forward strand.
AATGATTGATATAGAATAATAATGCAGACATCTAAAGAAAATATAAGTTATACTTCACCGGTTTTCATCAGTTTTTGAAAATAGGTTTTCATCCTCAGAAAAGAGCAAAACATAGTATTAGAGATAAATACAGCACAACAGCATGGCCAGGCTGATCTCCTCATCACTGAACTGTAGATTTTAGAAACCTCCCAAAAGATTGTGCTCTTGCATCAGTCATGAGGTCATTTTCTCCATTTATTTCTGCAAATACATCTATAATTACAAATGCCCTTTGAAGAACTGTTACAACTGAGTATGCTTCTTCTAATTGCTGACTAACAATTGTCAAAATAAATGAGCATCAGAAATGTGGCAGCTTTTTTTTTTCTTCTCACTGTGTTTACTTCTATACTTATTAATTTGAGAAAATAAGTAAATTTCAACAATTTGGAAAAACACTGAGACCTTAATGTGCTTAATTTGTTGATGTTGATCCTGCCCTCAGAGGTCCAGCATAGTTCCTGCATCACTTCAGATGCATATAGGGCTTCTTTTCAGGTTTAAGTGGTGCATACTCTGTTCCTAGGCACCTCACTGGGATCAGAGGTGATTTCCATCTTGCTGAAGTAAATCTTCAGCTAAATACTCTAGTTTTCATAAATGAATTTTTTTTTAGAATACAGTCCTGTTGTATAACTGGTGTTGAAAGACAATATATTAATTAATGTCAAGGAAGGCAAAAAGTTGATTTTAGCAGGATCTCATTCAGATTGATGCTAAAAATTGCAATTTCTATTTGATTCTGATTCACTGCCTTATCTACAATTAATGGCCACTGTCCAGAGCACAACAGATGAAGGACCACATTGCAAACTGAATTGCATGAATAGAAGAAGCTGCAGACAAATGAGAAGAAATATTTTGTAAATGCTTCTGGATTTGTTACTTTAGTGAGTTGTAGAACAATTGATTTAGAACTCCAGGAAAGCTTCAGCTTAACTTTAATAAGCAGCTATAATTTATATGTAGACACTCAAGGTGGCAATAAAACAGTAATTATTTTATAATTATAATTGAAAATAACAATTTTATTAGATTGCAATTGGTATATAAACATTATGAGTTTAAAGTGTGTAAACAGAAACCTGATCATTTATTTGAGTCAAATAAGGATTGTTTTGAAGCTGATCACGTTAAAACATGACTGATAAACCCAATCTCTATTTCACACTCAGTCTACAATATTAACTTTATATTAGTTTAAGATAAATATGTTAGTGTTACCTGCAGGGAAGATGCACAAACATCTGTCTATCTAAATTTCTATAAAAGCTGAATCCTGGCACACCAAGATCCGTATTCTCAAATATTTCAGCTGCTTCAGACACATTTAGGAGCCTAACTCTCCTGTGAAGTCAAACAGTGGTGACTGCATAAATTCTGTTGGCTATTGGACCTTTATAATAATTTCAGAAAAACTTAGCTCTTTAGCCACCCAGATCATTTTGATAGCTTTAAGACTTTATTGTAATGGGCAATTGAGTATTAAAAAATAAAGTGGATATGTGCTATCAGATCTTGAAGTAAATGATTCACTGAGTGTACCCAGGCAGAGGTGCACAGTGCATGGAGGAAAGTGAATTCCCTGGTTTGGCAAGGTCAGTGTTAAACCCAACTATTGCAGAGATGCTGCCATGGGAAAGCTTTGGGTGTTAAAGGAAGGTGTGAAGGATTGGAGGTCTGACACGAGGCCAGGAAAATCAACAGAGGTCTTCTTCACATTCATGATGCACCACCTTGGAATGAGCTCCTGGAGCACTGTAATAAGAATGAGGCATAAAAACCCTAATAAAACATAAGTGGAAAGCTCAGCATTTCTAGTCATCAAAGTGTCATTGCTTTTCTGAGAGTATGACCTCTCACACGCAGTGCAACAATCTGTTCCCACCCAGGGGCCAAAGCACGTGAACAACACAGATCTGTGTGGGGTACAGTGTGTTTTACCTCACACTTCATCATTTTCTTGTTAGTGTGTGTCTGGGTCAAAACACATTGTTTCTGTCCTTCAGAGAGCTCTTTATTAGGTTGTGCCAAGACAAGAAGGATTTGCAAAACACCAGCTCTGGACATCCATGCTCACAGAAACCTCCAGCTCACTTCTCCAGCCTGGTCTGTGAGGAGAGTTCTGCTCAGAAGGTGACCATGGTTTGAGCAATGCTGTTTGAGAGATGTTTTGGTTTCAGAGCATCACTCTGTGCTTCACTGACTCCTATATCAGAAGCAATTTTGCCACAGGTCCCCCTGAGAAATAGGACTGTGACCCCAGACCCAGCATTACCTGCCTTTGTCCAAGGAACACAGTCTCCACTGTTTTCCCTGGGTTGGCAGCAATGCCCTCCATTCTCTTCCACAGAAACATTTTTTTCTTCCATCAGGTACCACTTGAAGAAATTTTTTGGCATTACACCAGTCCAAGCTCATCCCAAAGGGTGCCAGGAGAGCTTCAACCATCCTAGCCATGGCTCAGCACAAAAGAAATAGCATAACAGAGATCAGCAAAAGTTAACAGGAAAGTATGGTAAAAGGTCAGCCCAAGGCTGAAGACCTTCCCAAAATAGACATCAAATCAAGGGACTGCCAAATGGAAGATGATTAATAGCTGAGTGTTTTGACTTGGTGATGTACAGTTGAACTCAAGGATCTTGGAGATCTTTTCCAACCTTGATGATTTAATGATTATACAATTCCATGAGCAACATACAGAAGGAAGTGTTTGGGTGCAAGCTGCTCTTTATGCAGCTTCACAATTCAGTCTGGATAAGTTATTTGTTGTTTGTTGGCTCCAAAGGAATTGCTTGACAGATTGTGCTGCAGATGTCATTGTCTAAGGGATTTTATTTTTCCCCTTCAGTTTTGCTTTTGGGGAAAAAAAATGAAGTGGCAAACAACATTTATTGTTAGTAGTTACTAGAGTTGTTCCGGGAAGAAAAAAGTGTTAAGAAGTTATAAGCTGAATAATAGAACTGTGTACATTTTTAATGCAGTACTATTTCGTTTCATGGGGTAATAGATCTGCAAATGGGAATAAGAGGGCATTGTAGTCATGAGCTTTAAAACACATTTAATTGGGAAACATTGAAATTATATATTGGTTTTGTAAGCTTTTCACAGGGAAAACGGTTATTGTTATTACTAACTTTTCCAAATGCAGAAAAATTTAGAGAATAAATAAAAATTATAGGAATGCCATAAATTTCAAGACATCTACATTGGAATACAACTTTTTCACATTTTAATATACATCTATACCTGTTGGAAATGTGTTTATATGGAATTTAAATCAAAACCACATTGTATAAAGCAGATACAGATTTTCAGCAATGGAGGGCTTCATTCCACTCTCATCAGGCTCAGTTGTAGAGCTACTGTCAACTTTGCTGGAAGTAAAATCAGCAATTTTGTTTCAAGCTGGATCTGCAATACTGAGGAAACACAATAAAATCTATTATTTTTTGGATGACAGTATTAAAGGTCGGTGATCCGAGGAAGAAGAGTAAACTGACAGACATAATCAGACAAAAGATTGAAAAAGAGTGAGTGGAAACTTCTCAGATGTTCTTGAAATAAGAAGTGTCATGAAAACTTTGATCCCTTCCTCTCTCGTCCTATACTGTCCACTCTCCTCTCCTCTCCTCTCCTCTCCTCTCCTCTCCTCTCC
>VZRF01001701.1:76395-108904 GCA_013396875.1 Vireo altiloquus
TCCCCTCCCCTCCCCTCGGACTGAAAGTGGATGAGCAGAGTCTACAGACAAGGGCATGCAGAGTGAACAGAGAAATCTGTCCACCTGCAGCCTGTGACCACACCATCTAGAGAAAGCCTCTGAGATAAATGCTGCAGCTTAGTATACTAAAAGGGTTTGTTAAACCCTCCTTTGTCAAGCTTCCACACATCCCCAAAAAGTCATCATGAAAGCCTAGGATGTGTCTTAGTCCTGTAGTCAGGAAGGGCACCAAGAGCTGAACACCCAGCTGCTAATTAATGTGTGCATCTCCTGCTAGCAGCTCTCTGGAGGTTGAGGTAGAGTCAGTCAGTCAGAAAGCTTCCCTTTCCAAGTTCTTGGTATTCAGACAAACAATTTAAACTCTCCATGAAATGCCATTAATGAATATAAGATTAAGAAATTGAGATTGATTTTTTTTATATATCTTGCCATTTTAAAACAAAGTACACCATGTGCTTCATAAAACTTTCCACAGGGAATTTCCCTGTGATTAAATTATTTTAAGAATTATCTTAATAAATTATATGTCACAGCTTTATATTAAAAACTGTTTGAGTAGTAATCACTCTTTGAGTCAAAACAGAGCACAGCTGCAAATTACTACCTTGGGAAAATACCTAATAAAGCCTGAATTTCAGTATTAATAGCTTTCCTCTATATATATTTAATTAAATTTAAACTTGAGATTTAATTACAGAAAACTGCAACACATTTTAAAATCCACATTCTTTTGAGGAAGCATATTTTCAATTTCCCAAGAAACTCACTGCTAACCAAGGTGAATAATTCTATCAATGTTAAATTATTACAGCCTTCCCTCCAACATAACTGAATCTTCACTCGTTTTAGAAATTTGAAGAATAATTCATAAATGTTCATATCTTTAGGTAAAGGAAGGGATATCAGGGTTCATAGTGCCTTAAAGACCCATATGACATAAATTTGACCCAAACAGTATGTTCTTGGCTCTCATGACGTGGTTGGACTCAGGCCTTACAGAGTTTTGCAGCCTGAGTAAGAAGCTTTCCTGAATTCATTAATATCTTTTCTCCTACCAGAGGGATCATGGTCTATTCTTGCATACTAAGCAGGTCTGCAAACGTCTAATATTTGAGTACTTTGTTAATCCAGCTCTGAGTTCATCTGAACTGAATCACAGTCTCTTTCTGCTGAAAGTCACCTGTCTATTGCATGTATGGTCTTAATAAATGATCTTGTTATCTGTCTTTTCCACTCAATCTCAGTGAAAAGCTTCAACAGTTGTCTCAGTCAAGATTATTAGAGAATTTTTAAGTAAAACACACTTCAGTGATCTTGTCCAGAGTTCTTTCCTCTTTATTGTTAAGGTCCCTGCTATGTCTTTCACATCACACCATGAAGAAGCCTTTGCTTTGCATTTCCTCAGACATGGTCCTGGGCAGCCTGTTCTGTCTGACCCTGCTTGAACAGGGGTTTGGACTAGGTGATAGCAAGAGGATCCCTTCATAATTCTGTCATTCTGTGCCAAATAGTGTTATTATTTAAAAAACTTCAGTTTCTCAGAGGTGTCCCATTCCACAAGTACACCAGAGTTTCTTGTCACACTGCTGATATCTTCACTGGGTTCACATTAATGAGCTTGTTACCTGCCTAATTAACCCTGGTCACACTGCCATGGTAGACAGAGCCATGCACTGTAACAGCCACAGTGATAACATAGATTTTGCAGGTACCATCCCACGAGGCTGCTCTTTCCAACAGCTGGGATCGTCCCATTCAAAGCATGGACTCATTCAAAGCTGCACCTTCAGAAACTAATGATTTATCTGTAAATTTGTACTGGAGTGTTTGTCACGGAGTTTAGCTTTAGGTCTCCTGGCTCAGCTGTGAAAACAAGGTTGCTACTGAGGCCATCACAGATCCCAGTAATAAGAATTTCTCTAATATTTGACACTGTACTGGAAATAATGACACAGATGAGCAACCAACTACATGGCTGAACCAAGTGCCCGATTTGAATAATGTAAGCTGAATTCCAGTCTCAGTAACACCTGGGAAAGCAGCAATATAAAAAAATATGGAACATAAAATATTTTAGTTTGTGTATGGGAGAGACTTAATTGACTTTTTATAACTGTAGATGTAATTTTGTAGACGTGGGAAAAGACTTCAGAATATTTCATGAGCCTAGGTCTTTTCTGATCATCTAGATGATCTTAATGATGGTGATCGGAGAGAGATCTGAGCCTAAAGATTGATCCCATATGCAGAAAATACTGCAGTGTTTTACAGAAATAAGTGAAGAGAGTAGAATCAATACCTAGAGGCACAAGAGATATTTCAGATTTAGTAGCATTGATTAAAGCATGATTATTCAATATCACACACAGGGGAAGCATAACTTTTCAGGAAAAATAAAATATTCTATGTAATATCCGAGAAACAAGACAGGAAAACAAAACTTTTAAAAAAAAATGCTAGGAAATAGAACTTTTTACAACTGGAGCATATAAAAGTACAGGAGATGAGAGTGAGGGTCATTAGAGCTGGTTCCTCATTACAGCATACAAATTGCAGTAGTAGTGACTGTCTTTAGATTGGGAGTCTTGTTCTTGGATATGACACAGTCTGCTGCACACTCTGGTGTAAAAATTAATACACATTGTACTTANCTTAGGCTGGGAGTCTTATTCTTGGATATGACACAGGCTGCTGCACACTCTGGGTTCTATCCATGAGTCTGATTAACTTAAGTACAATGTGTATTAATTTTTCCTAGGTATACCAAGAGTTAGAACCAGAGTGGTTGTAGCTTACAGATGGCTCCTGTTCTCTTCTGACAGAGATTCACAGGCTCACAACTGGCAACAGCTTTAGTACTGATTAAGAAGTTAATGAATTACATGTTTTATAGAAAAGTAAGAGGAATCTCGCAACCCTGTTCTCTTTAATATTCTTGGTTACAGTCTGTAGCATTTTCTCAGCCAGTTCAGGAGTTGTTCAGCTTTTTCTCTGAGAGACAGGGCATCTATCTTACAAAAGATGGAAAGGCTTGGAGGTGTCCTTTCTAGATATATTACTGGAGCCCAAAATCTCTTGTTTCCTCGATTAAGTGAACCCATGGAGTAAGTCGAATGCAGGTCTCCTTCACAGATCTATGCTTGCACAGTCATTTCTTACAGATCTTTCCCTAAGAAGCTGGACTGTGAACTACTAGGACTGTGAACTACTAGGACTGTGTACACCTGCCCTAGGACAATGCTCAACCCTTGGAGGTGTGCGATTACACAGCAGAGTCCAGAGTGCTGGAAGAGATGGGAAATCTTGGTGAGAATGATGTGTTCAAAATGTCCATTTCAGGCCTCCAACTGATGTCAGTCTTTTGTGGGTGCTTCCTTTTTTTTTTTCTATCAACTACATGGAATCATAGAATTGACAAGGTTGGAAAAGATATTCAAGATCATCAAGTCCATCCAGCAACTGAGTGCTACCAGTGTAACCCCTAAATCACTGAACCACTAAACCACGTTACTCAGTGCCAGATCCAGATGCCTCTTAATCATCACAGAATGTCCTGATTTGGAAGGGACCCACAAGAATCGTCCAAGTCCAACTCCTTTCCTTGCGCAGGACAACCTCAAGAATCCCACCATGTGCCTGAGAGCAGTGTCCAAATGCTTCTTGAGCTCTGTCAGGTGGTGCTGTGACCACTTCCCTGGGGAATCTGTTCCCATGCCCAACCACCAACGGGTGAAGAACCTTTTCCTGATATCCAACCTAAACTTTCCATGAGTCAGTTTCAAGCTGTTCCCTCAGGTCCTATAGATCACTAGAGAGGAGATTGGTACCTCCCCCTCTGTTTCCACTCGTGAGGATGTTGAAGACCACAATGAGGTCTCCCCTCAATCTCTTCCAGGCTGAACAGACCAAGTGGCCTCAGTTTCTCCATGTATGGGTTCCCCTCCAGGCTCTTCCCCATCTTCGTAGCCCTTCAGAAACAAAAAAACTCCTTGACTTAGTGTAAATATTACTTAGCAACAATTAAAACATTAATTATCAAGCATATTCACATACCAAATCTAAAACACAGCACTGTACCTGCTAATAGAAGGAAAACTATCTCTATCCCAGCTGAAATCAGGGCACCCTGAGGTTGCACCCATCTACACAGCCTTTGTGTACAAGAGGAAATAAAAAATCCCAAGGAGTTAACTTTAAAAATNCCCTGAGGCTGCACCCATCTACACAGCCTTTCTGTACAAAAGGAAATAAAAAAAACAAGGAGTTAACTTTAAAAATGAATCACTGAAAATATTTCACCAAATTTCATATACTGACAGTAGTTTGCTACCTCACCAAAAATAGCAAACCTTCTCAGGTGATACTATCATAATAGTCTCCTAAGTGCCATGAGTAGTACTACAAAATCAAAGATGAACATTTCTTAGTATTCATGTTTTAGAGCTTAGTTGTGAACTTGTCAGATTCTTCTGAACTGTTTTTGCAAGGAAAAACAACAATACTTAGCATTTATACAGCACAGCACTGTTCACTCGCATAGTGCTTTCAAGTTATTACCTAATCAATCCTCTCAGTGTCCCTGTGCACCAGAGAGGTATTCCTATGCCCATTAGACAAATTGTCTACTCTAGAAGGAAGTATGTACCCTTGAGATCTCTAACCAGCTGAGCCACACGCAAAAGGTTTGGATAAACACTACAGATTAAATTCTTTGCTTTAGCCAGTGAGAGTTTTGGGATAGGCATGAGTGGTGTCAAGCCATCACACTCATATCCTGCATTGTCGGTGTGAGAAGAGCCAACACCACCTGCACTTGGTGTGTTGGGGTTTTGGGGTGACTTCATGATGTGTTATCCCCTATCGCCTGCTCTATGCCCAGACACGAATCCTGTGCCTTTCTGTGCCTTTAAAACTGGGTCTGAGAGAAAGAAAAAACAAACCAGTGGAACTTTTCAAAGTGGTTTTGTTTTCAAGGACACAGATATAGCTGCTGCTGCAGAGTGGGGGAAAGCACCTTCCTGCTTTTCCCAGCTCTTGGCTCCGTTTCTCAGAAGAGAGAGACAGAGAGTTAAACTCTTTTGTTTCCGTGGGACTTGGGTTTGCTCTTCTTCTCTTCTGGACTGTTCAGAACACCATAACATCAGAACCTCACTGGGAGACCTTACACCTCGGCCCGAAGAGGCCCAATTCTGGGGAGGGAAAAGCCACATCCACGAAGGACTCTGAAATCTCCCCAGGTTTTCTCCACAGCAAGAGGTTTTATTATTTAGCATTATTCTTTTCCCGTGCTTGTGTGCACTTTATTTGTTAAAAAAAATAGGTTTTTTTCTTTCACTTTCCTCAGAAGAATATCTCTCCAAACCTGGTGGGGGAGGGGAGGCTGTAACCTGCCTTCTATCAGAGGACACTCATTGTGGATGTTCCTCTGAATTTGTCTCAAACCAGGACAACTTCTTACAGGTTCCTGTTATAAACTGCATCTATGCAGTCAACTGAAATAGGGGATGTAGCCTATGCAGTAGGATTAGAGGAGCCTTTAGAATCCAGGGAGAAAAATCTTGTTGGTATTTCTGTTTGGGATGGGTCTCTGAAATGTAACACTGTCTATGAGTCCTTGTGGATGTGCATCAAAACCACACTGGGGATTATGCTGATAAGGAGGCAGTAATAATGTCAAAGCTGTGTGTGGAACTGTTTTATCTGGTGGGATGGAAGCAAGTTGGCATACAGACTCTTCTCACTTTTGGTTAAACACAAAGATGGACCAAATAGTAGGATTAATGAGTGGTTTATGTTGGAAGGGACCTGAAAGATCGTGCTGTTCCAATCCCCCTGCCATGGACAGGGACACCTTTCACTAGACCAGGTTGCTCAAAACCCCTCCCAATCTGGCCTTGAACACCTTCAGGGATGGGACATCCACAACTACTCTGGGCAACTTGTTTCAGTGTCCCACTACTCCCACAGTAAAGAATTTCTTCCTTATATCTAACCTAAACCTACTCTCTTTCAGTTTAAAGCCATTCATCTTCATCCCATCACTACATGTCCTTGTAAAGCAAGCCCATCTCCGGCTCTCTTGTAGCCTCTTTAGGCACTGGAACTTTGCTACAAGGTTTTTCCAGAGCCCTCCCTTCTGAAGAATGAATCCAGTCCAAAACTAAACATCCCTGAACTTTCCAATAAAAACCATGTGTTTGGAACCCATTAAACTATTCAGATTTTCTTTTTTTTATCTGACTTTTGCTAGTGCTCCAGACTTTGGATGTCTGGAGCTACATGTCTGGTTTTATTCACTGAAGAAGAATAGAATATAGGTTTTGAGGAAAATAAAACATGTTAGAGGATTTCAGTATAAAGGAGAGACTTGGTATCTTTGCCTATTCATATTCCTGGTAAAAGACTTGCAATGACAACTTTGGATTTAAAAAAAATATAGAGACCCTTAATGCAAGTTACAGTAAGGAAATATCCAAACCAGAGGCAAATTCATTCTCTAGTCAAGTTAGATGTTCTCAAAACTGGCTAAGAGCGAGAGAATGGAAAAGGACTCAGAGCATGTTATATGAGACCATGACACAATGATAACTTTCCTCCATTCTCATTTTCCCTAAAGCATTTAGCTCTCCTGCCAGAGACTTTTAAAGTTTTAACTATTTTGTTGTTACAGAATCACAGAATGGTTGAGTTTGGAAGGAAGTTCTGTAAGTCATGGATCCAACCCCCCTGCCCAAACAGGGACACCTGGAGCCAGTTGCCCAGCACCCTGTTCAGACAGTTTTGGAATATCTCCTAGGATGGAGACTCTATAAGATCTCTGGGCCAGTGACAGTGCTCTAGCACCCTTCAAGGGAAGAACAATTTCCTGATTTCCCGTTGGACCATCCTGAGTTTGTCCCCACTTCTCCCTGTGCTGCACTGGGCAGTGCAGAGTTTACATCCTGCTTGTGTCATGGCTGTTGCAGCCATGGTGGTCCAAGGACATGGGCAAAACAAGAGTTGGAAGCAGCTATAATCTGTTCTATTAGACCAACTGGTATATTTGAAAAACAAGAGGATAACTTTTTGGTAAACAAATCATCCCAAAGGATTGAAATAGACCTTCACAGGCAAATACAAAGTTGGCTGGCTGTTATTTACCCTCAGAGCGCTGCAGTTTTACTCCCCGTGGAATGTCTTGGAGCCTGACTGAATAAAAGCAAAGCTACAAAGACTCACTTATATGTACAAATCTTGCCACAGTCCCCCTTGAGCAGATGCGTGTTGGACCATTGCTAATGCAGAGCAGAAAACTCAGGATGGAAAAGTGCCAAGTGTTCAACTCTTATTTTTGAAAAGTGCTACTTGTCATAATGGAAAAGTTTGACATATTCTCTTGTCCAGAGACAATGAGGCAAATCAACAGCCTTCAAATAAAACTCAGTTTGTGAGCATCAGGACTGTGTATCTCTGCTTTAAAAAAGCCTTTCTGTCCTGCAACTGAAAGATATAAAATTTGTGTTATGAACTGAAATCTGTGAAATTATTCCTGCTGTTGTCTTTGTAGAATGACAAAGTTTAAATTCTAGATTTTTTTTGACCAGATTAGAATAGATTCAGCACAATACCACTGATTTCAATTGAGTTATACTGAATTGTCTCAGTGTCACTGAAAGAATAATGTGCCCCAAAGACTACACGAGTGTCTTGTCATGAATACTGTAACTTGATTAGAAATAATCTTTTAGGAAGAGAAATTCAAGATAATTCAGATAAAAATGAGAAATTAAGTTTGTGTGTTTGGCTTAATAAAGGATTTAATTTTTCCATTGCTCTTAAAAGATCAATTTAGAAAAGAATCTTTATCATAAGTTATGTAAGATATATTGAGGGGTTTTTTTATTTGCTTTCTTTAACAATTCAAATAATGATTAAATTCTGCTATTGTCCTGAATAACATTGGTTCAGTTGGCTTCAGTGATGGTCTTGCTAAGAGAGGAATTTTTTGTCTGTAAATTTCTGTACCGAACTGTTGAGCAGTGTGAGTAGGTATTGTTAGAAGAGTGTTTTTTTTTCCCAGAGAGACAATAGGATCTTAAAGAGACTTTCCTTTTTCAGAAGGTCAGCTTTTTTTAAGGATAAATTGGTCTGGGATAGGACTAACAAGAATTAAAACTAACATGGTGGTTAATTTCTAAATTTACAGGGTGTGCAAAAAGCTGACTAAATTTTTAAAAAACCCACAAGCACTTGAAGTGTTTTTTTCTTTATTTTATGCTATTAATAATTTTACAAAAAGGCTATACTGTTATTTAAACCTTCCAATTAACTCAAAAAAATAAATTCCATATTTTTATTGATACAGGATTCTGCCACAGACAACAAGATTAAAAATACTGTTTGAATTGGATGAAATGAAGAAAAACTGCTTCTTGTAAAACTCCAGATCTGTTTGTTTGTTGTTAGTTTGGTTGGTTGTTTTGGTTTTTTTTTTTTCTGTAGAAGATAAATTATCCTTCTCCTTTTTTTTCAATTCTTTAGCACGTTTCTGGAAAGTATTGTAAACACTGCATATAAATCTGTTTAATCATTTTTCCTTAGTAACTGCAGACTTTGCATAATTAATCTCTCTTTGGAAAACTTTCTATTTCTTAACCCAAATGAATGCCAGAACCAAAAAATACAGATGTCTCTTATAAGAGAGACAGGAGTCTTTGCAGCGGTTGAGAGGAATAAGTAAATGATAAGGCAAATTTTCCATGTAAAGAGGGATAGGAATAAAAATATGTAGCACAGAACACTGTAGGAATCTAATAATAAGAGAGTGGACAAAGAAGCTTTCTGAAAACATCCACTGAGGAGGTGTACAGGGGCTCTGCCCCTCCTGTGCTGTGGCCCTGGCTCTAAGAATTTCCTGCAGATTAGATCTAGAAAAGTTTATTCAATCATTTCACTTCTTTTTTTTGATTTCTGGTGCAATACGAGACTTTTGTGAATCCATTTACCTGAAGTCTGAGGAAGATAATTAGTGTCAATGTTTAAGCAGTTTCATCCCATCCTTTGGTGTATAAGTAACTTCCAACTCTCTGTCTCTTCTATTTGCTAAGGAAATTGGTGGGATTAATTTCTGCTAATATAAGCCATTAGTCTCTAGTCTAAGCAGATCATGCTGTGCTCTCTCCATTCAGAGGAGAGAGAGGAGTTTCTACAGAAAATTCATCTTCAATTGAGCACCCCTGACTGGAGGAGAGGATTGAGCCACCCTTCCCATGTGCCTACCAGCCACCAGTGATCCAAGTGACCATCCTTAACAGTGCAATTAATGGTAAATGTCTCAAGCTACAGTGAATTTTTCCATAAAATCCACATCTTCTTAACACAATGTGTAAAATGTGCAGGGCCACAGTCTGTGATAAAACTTGTTTTTGGCTTTTCAGTCATTTCTCCAAGCGCTGCAGGTCAGACAGTAACAGTATCATGTTCTCTTATAATTTGCTACTTCACAAATCTTTCCTTAATTGCAAATTTTGCAGGTAAGTTTCATTGGTTGATCCCTACCATCACTTCTCCTTCTCTTCCCCCCTGCCCTTGTAAAATGACACTGGGCCATTGATTAAATCCTGGTGTACCCAGTGAGGAATATCCTGAATGTTTTCCTTTCAAAACCTGGATTTTTAACTTTCTGTGCTCTGTGTTTAATACCTAGTATGTCCCTCTTCTATTCTCACCAAAAAAATTAGTTTTGATAAAATACTATGTGGTACTAATCCAAATGGTGTAGAGAAATCTAGTTACACTAACTATCTTTATAAGTCATACCATTAATTTATTCTTAAATAAGAAAAAAAGGGAGATGAGGTTTGTTTGATCAAGCCTGTTTTACAAGAAGTGACAGTGAGATGAATACTATCAATAAAGATGGAGAAGGAACCAATAGCTTAGTTTATTATTTCTGGCGTAATTTCAGTAGGGATTTGCATCTGACTGCCTGATCTCTGGCTCCCTGAAATACTCATATTATACAGATAATCCCCCAGAATGTGGGAATTTTCCTGTTTTTAAAATGGCTTCAGATTAACTCAGTTATGAAGTTGATTAACTAATTATTTGAAAACATCATGAGGGCAGGTTATCTGAGTCCCATTGTTAGAAAATATTTCATAAATGTTTAATTTGAAGAGCCTATGCTTTGTTTTATTAATATTAAAATCTTATGCTTTGTTTCATTACTGTGCTTTTGTACTATTGAGGAGAAGCTTTCTACTCCACCCTTACTACTTTGGATCATGGATTATTCTTCAATATGTGTAGTTTCATCTGTAATTAATTTACAATTCTAATTCCCATCCATTCATTTTTCTCAGGATAGGCTTTTTTAATACCTTGCTATTTTCTTTAACCATATTATCATTGACTCATTTGCCTCTTCTATCTGTCACTGACAGATTTTAATTTGAAACTCATATTCACTGCCCTTTATGTTCTCATTTTCAGCCTCATCTATATTTTTAAGTATTTTAACATTCAGGAGAACTTCCTTTGCTCACTTGTGGGAAAACATAATTTACCCAGACAGACCTACACAGAAAGGAGAAAAAACCTTGCATTTTTAACTCCTTGCAACAAGATATTGATTAGATAATATCAATTAGACAAATGAATTTATATCACAAGAAATTGACACTGAATTTCTAACTTCAGTGGAAAATAACTTCAAATGATAGTTAGCATTTTCCATTGAAACCCCCATAATTTAGTAGGTATGACAATTTTAATGAAAAAAAAAATTTATAGAAATTTCCCAGAGAAATGTTTTATCAAGTTAACAGTGTTTACACCTCAGCTTATGCTGGGGTTTTTTAGTGTTACTTTCACAAGACAAAGGCCCTTGCCACACCTTTCTGGAGAGTTTCAGAACCTGATGTGGTGTCAGGAGCCTCTTTTGCAGATTCACCAGCAGTAGGTTGTTACATTTGTCCACTGTGTGGTCAGGACATTATACAGAGATCTTATCTTTTTTCAAAATTATAATAACTGGCCTTTTCAGCATCTTGCATCTCTCAGAATATCCTTCCTACTGAGCTCTAAATACCAGTTCTTCCTAAATGAACTTCTTCATTATGCATGGAAGTAAAGATTGGCTCTGTTTTTGGAAAAAGTCCTAACTTTTCAAAGACTGCACGTGAAGCCTGAGAGCAGGAGTTGCTGGGATAAGGCTCCATCTGGGAAGGCAATCCATGCATATGGAGGAGAGATCACAACCTGAAGATTAACATGATAAAACACTGCTGCGAAATTTCAGCTGGAAAGATGGAATTGCTCTCAACTCAGACAATAAATTAGATGACAATTCACATGCAGGGTTAATGGTAATATCTGTGGTGTCAGAAGCATGCGGTAATTACAGCTGTGAAGATGAGCTCTGTTGTAGCTGGTACAACAGCTTATTATTTAGTGCTGCTGGAAATTCCTTCCAAAACATTGGAGCTGAGGTCTCAAACGAGGAACTCTGAAACCATCTTGTCTTCCTGTTTAATACTTGTGAACGTCTTTAATCTCTGTGCTAATAGGCACCTTATTTTCTACAGCAAACAAAGAAGGAAGGGAGGAAGAAAGAGAAAGAAAGAAAGAAAGAAAGAAAGAAAGAAAGAAAGAAAGAAAGAAAGAAAGAAGGAAAGAAAGAAAGAAAGAAAGAAAGAAAGAAAGAAAGAAAGAAAGAAAGAAAGAAAGAAAGAAAGAAAGAAAGAGAGAGAAAGAAGAATATCTAAAAGCAGGATGCCTGAATGGCTGTTTACTTTGTTGTCATAAATCTAGTCCCTACATCCAAGGCCAGTTCTGTTTTGGGGCATAGACATGTGTGATTGGGAAAACCTTTATTCTGAATACAGCATTTGAGTAAAAAATTACCAGAAAGCATTTGCAGGATTATGATGGTACCCAAATATTCCTTTTTCAAATTGCCAGTCACTCTTTTTACTGACAGTTCCTTTTCCTTCCTTCATTTATTTCCCCTTGGCTTTAGAGTATCTTTAAAGTGGGGCACAGATGCAATGCTCTGATGTTAAAATTACTAGTGTCAGAAAAGCTCAGTCATGATTGCATATAGAAGAGGAATGATTTCATATTTCTTGTATAATCATAGGATCATATAGTGCTTTGAGTTGGAAGAGATCATCTAGTTCCAACGCCCTGCCATGGGCAGGGACACCTTCCACTAGTGCCAGATAACCTTCTATAAGATACAAAACCATCTGTGTCTCCACCTTGTGCACTTTCCTTTTCATCCTCCATTTGCATAGTTAAATAGTACAGATTTGTTTGTCTACACCAAGAGCAAAAGAAATTTGGACAGAGAATTGCAGAACTCCAGAGAGGGTGAGGGTCACCAGGATGCACAGTGCAACAGCTGATGCATATTTAGGTAGTCCTCATCCCAAAAAAGCCCAGGTAGGGAAGGCCAGCTCCCACTAGAACTGGGAAACTCAAGTGTCAGGATGAGGAATCCTGCCTAACATGGCCTGAGGTAGAGGTTCACGGTCCTCCCAGTGATGTTTTTATTTCAGAACTGAAAGGTCAATCCCACCTGTGCCATCACAGGTAGGAAGCCCTTCCTCAGAGGAGTCCCTGCCAGAGCAAAGGGACAGGGACACTCCTGAGGGAGCACCTCCTGTGCATGGCTCTTCCCAGGGCAGCGACACAAAGTACAGCAGTGGAAAACTAGTGAGAGGAAGGGACCAGTAGGAAGCAAGGTTTGGCAGAAAGAAACCAGTAGGGAGCAAAGGAGGGTAAACATAATCTAGTATGGACATAAAGACAGACAGAATCCCTTATGGACAAGACCTTTTATCCTCCTGCACCCTTTTATCTCACCAAAGGGATTAGGACAGACCAAACGCAACTTGTGATAAAAATAAGGTATGTTGAGACTGGGAACGGGCAGAATATGGCACTTTGAGATGAGACTGGACAAAGAGTAGAAATGATGTTTGCTGAAGTGCTGGTTTTTTTGGTTTTTTTTAATATTGGTCTTTTTTTACTCCATACGTGAATGAGTGACTAGAAAGTGTTATTAATTTGCAAGTAATTAAATTAATTGTCTGAGTTATTACTGTTTTGTCTGCAACAAAGTCACTATATGGTAATTTTTATGATCTTCTTAGTGCCTTGTCTTCTAAGAAGCACTGAATTATTGCCTAGAAAGCCCTAGCACTACATGGGGAGCACAAGGACATTTGCTGCCTTACTTAGCCCCCTCAGTGCAGTGTGAGACTATGGCTGTCACCATAGTGCCACATCCTGTTTAGCCAAGAGAGCAGCGTGGTCACAGAGATCCATAAATTGACACTGAAAACAGGAGGTGAGGCAGAATAAGAATTTCCTCTCAAGTCACTTTGCTTTTTGAATTAAGACTACATTTTGCAAGTACAAAGTCAGTAATCACTGCCTGCAGAATCATTTGACTCTTGAGCACTGAACTCTGCAGCAAATAAAGGCAGTAAATATTGAGGTAAATGTGCATTTGCATTTATACTCTGGCACATCCACACACCTCTAACACAGAGGGAATTTCAGGGCAGCTGGAATGCTCATGAAAACTTTTCCACTACCCACCCTTTAGATACTGCCTGGCATATTATTTACTGGGATACAGTTTACAGGGACACAGTCTCTCACTGCCTCCTCTCTTGAGCGTCCCTCACAACAGGATTGCACTGAAGACCACCCTCCACAACAAGCAGCTGGCCACAGTCAGCCCTCACCCTACTGCTGCTCTTCAGGAATCATTCTCTTGGTCATAAGTCTCCTGCAATGAATAGTGTTCCTATCAGCAAACTTCTTGGTGCAATAAGCTCTAGACCTCTTTGTAATCTCCTGAACTCCTTTTTGTAGGTCCAATATTGGCCTACAGATTCAATTTTGACAGTAGTCTCAAGGTGGCCCCTGAGGACAAACTCAGATATAGACCCTGGGGGTTTTCCTAAACAAAACAAGGACAGCGATTCTGATTACACTCTTACCATTAACTTATATTTCTGTTCCTAAACCTAATCTACGAGGCACTAGCTTTCTTGTTTATGCTATGCCACCACTCCTGGGAATTTGTAGTTATAAATAATAATATCATCAGGATCTGAAATCAGGCACGATTTCTTTGAATTAGGTTAAGGTTTCTTCAAATCAGGCTTGGGGTTATTTGAATAAAGGAAAATTAATTTCTGGATTCAAAACCAGACTAGGTACACACAACAGCAACATCACCCCCAAAAGTCACAACAGCAACATTTTCTTTATAGGATTGTTAACACTCTGACTCAAACATCATTTGGAAGTCAAGAGGTTCAGCCACCTCCTCTGAGTGCTCCCTTCCAGCAATGGGAAAAGCATCCAGATCCCTCCTGAGTGCACAAGAGGGTCAGGAGCAAT
This sequence comes from Vireo altiloquus, assembly GCA_013396875.1. NCBI lineage: Eukaryota > Metazoa > Chordata > Aves > Passeriformes > Vireonidae > Vireo > Vireo altiloquus. The sequence continues at coordinate 90,820 of VZRF01001701.1, forward strand.
CACAGTTGGAACAATAACATGTTTACAGTCTCGCTTCAAGCTGTGTTGGTCAGGCTCAGTGCTGCTTCACAGGAAGTTGTGAACACACCATCTCACTCACAATATTCCTGTTTTACCACACAAGAGCTTCCCCTTTACCACCCCTTCCAAACAAACAGCTCATTTTTGGGTTCTGTTTCCCCATCAGCACTGGTTTTGCTGGTTTTACAGCCTTACTTGTTGTTTATGCTATAGTTTCCCTGATAACTTGTGACTTTGACAGCGATTTTGTCAAGCTGTTGCCTATCCTGTTATCTGTAACATCCTGCCGTTTCTCATCTCGCTGTCTTGTTAGCAGCACCACGGGTCAGCGTGGGCCATCTGCATGCACACTGCTTCCCTTTGTAATCTGCAGCATCCTGCAGCTCCTCGTGTCTCTATCTTGTCAGAGGCACCGCAGGACAGAGTGAGCCATCTGTACATGCACCTTAACACATACCTGCCTGTGCCATCTGCTGCTGTACTAATAGGCAGAGGTAAATCAAATATACAGCTGGCAAACAATAGGCACTTCTTTTGTAAGGTAGATAAAATGGAAAAAATGACAGCCTTTGTACTGAGGAGCCCAGAACTGGACACAGCACTCCAGAAATGGCCTCGTTAGGGTGAGTGAGGGGGAGGATCAGATTCCTCAAGCTGCTGGCCACACTCTTCCCCATGACCCCCAGGACACCACTGGCTCTCCTGGCCACAAGGGCACTGCCAGCTCATGGTCAGCTTGTCACTCCCCAAGGCTCCAAGGTGATTCTCTGCAGACCTCCTCTCCAGTGGGTCAGACCCCAACCTGTGCTGGTGCTTGGGGTAATTCCTCCTCAGGTGCAGGACCTGACACTTGCCCTTGTTGTAGGTTACCCCACACCCAAGCCTCCAGCCTGTCAAGGTCCAGCTGAATTAATCCCACTTGTTACAGCTGTGTTCCACTAGATCTTGATTTACCTTTGGGGTCATGTTTGGGCCATCTTGTAATGGTGTTTTACTGAAGTTTCAGTGTTCCTTGTGTTTCCCACTCAGTTCCAGTCCCAGCTCCTACAACACCCTGAAAACTCAGCCACAGAACTACAGTGGGACCCAAAAAGAGCCAAAAGGGCAGGTTCTATCGAAGTGGGTATGTTTGGCTCTCTGGAGCCATAGAAAGGCTATAACTGGCCTTTCCCATGCAAGGAGGAGAGAGTGGTAAGTCCTTTATCAAAGCTGATCACCACAACCCCTACACAGAGATGCTGCACTAACACTGTAGCCAGTGCTCTCCTCAGATATGGCTTCCACCACTTGGCTTTACCAGGCTCTTTCAAGGCACCTAATTTATGCAGGTTTTATTTAACATGTGACACTAGCAAAACAATGATCTGTTTGTTTTCACTCAGTACATTTTAGTTATAGTTAACTTCCCAGAGACAAATTTAATTAGCGATCGATTCTCTCTCAATGCTCTAGACTTCAAAAAGCTTTTCTCCTCACTGGGGCTGCACAGTAAAGTGCATTGTAATTAGAAATGAATGTGAGATCCCTGCCTTTTCTTATTTAGAAAGAGTAAAAGAAAGGATTTAATTGCATTCTCTGAGAGAAAAACGAACTAAAAACAACACAGCAAATTGTCAAGACTTGCTTAATATTAATTCTTATAATGTTTATAGTCATAATTTTCATCCGAAATTGTTTTAAGGACCAGCCAAGGGGTTAGTAGGAGCCAAGAGGTCAGGAGTAGCCAAAAGTTCAGCAGTAGCCAAGAGTCCAAGAGTCAGGCAGAATAAGCTGCTGAGGCAGAAGCAGAACACTTGATTCAGCTCCATGGACAAGTCATTATTTTTCTCTCACATTGGTTTTTGACCTGCAGAAGAGCCTCTGTGGTCTCTCCTTTTTAGTGTGTGCATTTATATTACCTAAAGCCATGGGTCTTTGGTCTTGCAGGTTCTTTCTCACTAGAAAATGGAGCTTCTCCAGACAACAAACTCTGAGGAGAGGAACACTCCAGTTCCTCTGTCTCCTGTCTCTGCTCTGCACCAGGAGATGCCCCCTAGCTATAAGGATATGATCCATGATAATGTCAGGGGACATCTCGTTATACAGGTTATTGCAGCCTCTCTCTGAGGCGGTTGTGCTTCTCTGATCCATACAGAGACACATTTTCTAGAGAAACAATCCCTCTGTGCCCTTGGGGCCGCAGAGTAACTCATTGTCCTTTACACCACACACACCCCAAAGCTGTGAAGTGCTGTAAAGCCCAGGGTATGTATTTTTTTTCAGCAGGTCTGTAGCCCTGCGTGTTAACACTCTTCTCCTGCAAACGAGACAGTGTGCACAAGGATTTTTTCCTGGTCTTGGTCAAACTGGCTGATAAAGGCTGCCAAGCTGTGCTCTGCAAGCAAAACCTCTGTGCTCTGCGTGCAATTTCGCCTGGGGAAATGCCATAAACCCTTAGCAAGAAATATTTCACTAGTGTGGGGATTGTATGTCAGAGATAATGGGCCTAGTTTGAGGATGGCCTTTTACAGAAAGTTTAATATCGTGTGCTGGGCTCCTGTGATGGGTCTTTTGCCTTTTACGCTTGCAAACAGTATCCCCCAGGCTATGCCATCAACTGAAATGCAGAGAATTGTTTGAGGTTGTCTCTGCCTGACAAAGTCATGATTTAATCTCCATCTATTACCTTGATAAGCCTGAAAATAAGCTGCAGACTCTCCAGAATGTTCTGGTATTCTTCTGATGTGTATAGTGTCAACTCCTTCTCTCTTTAATAAAGGTGATGTAAATGTTGCCCTGCTCAGATTGGATTTTTATTCAATACGTTAGGACTAAGCAGTCTATAGAACTCATATTTCTGCTAGTGATTTGTTCAAGTAAGAGGAAATACCATTTCTGGTAGTTTTAAGTGGTGTATTTATCAGGGAAAAAAATCTAGGGATTCTTACCAAACTATTCAAACAGTATTTTAAGCCTTAAACTGGTGCTCAGCTAGATCTGCTCTTCCAAGGACACACTAAAAATCAATTCATAGAGTAATTTAAGACCAAATCTTGCTCACTTCTATTACTATTCTGTATCAGTCACCTTTTTGAAAGGCTTGCAGAATTTCAGCTCATTATAGAGTGGACCAGTTGCCTACAAAACCTTGTGTAAGCATTTTCCACAGGTAGCCACTATCTGATAAAGTCTATTTCCCAGCTGCCCAGACATGCTCAGCATCACAGGCTGTACCAAAGGTTAGGATGAACCCTCATGCCAGACACAGCTGGGTACAGACCTCTTTTTCATCCATTGTCGGACATGAATGATGATATTCTATTTGCTTCAACTTCAAAACTTCATTGTACTTCAATAAAAATGTCTCACATCACCATTTTATAGACATGCAGATGACATCTGGAGTGTTCAGTCAACTCTCTTGCTCACCAGCAGGAGGTTTTGCCTTGACTGGGAAGCTTCAGGGGCTGCCTTTATTCAATTCATGATGGGTGTCACCAGAGGCTCCTCAGTCAAAAGATTCCAACCACAACAGCATCCAGTCCTTGTGGAAGGTGTAACACGACATAAGAGAAGTTAATTTTTAGAGATGATGACACTGCAACACAAAACAGGGCAGTGACTTTTGCAGGGACACAGCAGAGCAGTCACAGGGTTCAAATAGCACATTTCTCTTCCCACATAGTCATTTAGAGTTGCAGAGAGCAGAGCTCCTCCGGGACAGTGTTCACATTAAAAATATTTGCAAAAAGTGGCCCTGACTAAGTAGTTGACCTTTGTGAGTAAGATTGCAAGGATAGGGACTATGGTTCTGAAACAAGCATCTGACTGCTACCTGAACTGGCTTTTGATGCTTTTTGACTTCTCCAGTCTGACTTTGGAAATGTGAAATTACAAAGGCAGTATGAGTAGTTTTTGACATACAAAAATTCATTCTTTGATCTGAGGGAGAAAAGAAGTTTACGAATGCGCTTCACTTTTACTTTTTTTTAAGATCAAGTATTCCTCACAATGAGCATGTAGTATAGAGGTTTTCAAACTTCTCCTGTTTGTAGTGAGGTCAGAGAACATTTGTGGCTGTAGAGATACCTGTGGAGTCCTAATGTCATGTTTTTCCCCATCACCTAGTCCTGGTGAGCACCCTTCAGTTGCAAATTTGACATCATAATTCCTCAGGACTCGTTAGAAAAAGATGAGAGTGCGAAGAGATTAAATGATTTTTTGTGTATGAGTTCTTTCCATTATTACTTTTTTTTAAAAAAAAAAACCTCAGACAAATTCTTGTTAGCAACTTTCTCTTTTCTCTCCCCAAACTCATTTAATTTACTGCAAAATAAGTTTGTTAATCCCTTGATCTGAAAAGCTGACAGCGCACGTATTGATTAGCCACTCAGCGATGTTGCTGCACAGTGTTTCCAGCTCAGAGCCTTTTCTCAGTAGCTACAAGTTTGTGTAAAACATTAGTGTTCAGAGTCACAGCATCTGAAAACTGATTTGGAGGGAGGGCAGGGCTGGATGTCACCATGAATTACACAGCACAGGAGCACACACAGGAGGTGTTCTTGTAGAGAGAGGAGAAAAGACAGGTCAGCCCAATGTGTCAAGCATGCAGATGGGAGGCACAATATCTCATCCTTAGTTAGGGTTCAAATACCTCACTGTCATTGCTGTGCAATTGAAGCATGAGAATCTTATCAACTGCATAGCTTGGAGACTGAGCTGCAACTAATAACAGACTGACTGGTCTTCACACCTTGTATTGGAATTTCTGACAGGCCTTGCTCCATCCCTCATGCTAATGCTGTGTCCAAGTTCTCCACACTAATTTTAATTCAGTCATGTCTGTGAAGGATGTGGCTATTTCATCCCCAGCAGCAGGCAGTACATGAGGAGCCTTGGTCCTGCTGATGGGATACAGAGCTATAAATCAGCAGCCTGTTAGTTTTGCTTGTACCTGTGACATGAGGAGAGGCTGAGACATCTTGGACTCTTCAGACCAGAGAAGAGAAAGCTGCGGGAGGATCTTATCAATGTGTATAAATACCTGATGGAAAGGAATCAAGAAGAAGACAAAGAAGAAGCAGGAGCCACACTCTTCTAAATAGTGCCTATTGAGAGGGCAAGAAGAAGTGGGAACAAATTAAACAAATTCCATTTGAAGGAAAGAAATCACTTTTTTACCATGCTGACAGTCAAAATCTGAGGTCTCAAATCACAAAACAAATATGAAACAAACCCCAAAATAATCTTAGATCATGGCCAAGTTAAAGGAAAATTATACAAGACAGGGAAATGCTAAAGAAAGAAAAACCCCAAAGTAATAAATCAATTATGTCCACAAATAAGACAGAAAAGAGAATTTATGTGTACAGCGAGAAGGACAATGACCTACTATTGGGGTTTTGATGGAGATAAAACACCACTTACCTCCCATTTGAAGTCATTCTTCCTCCAGGTCACTTGAGAGGGCTTACAGTCAGAAGAAAGTTAACTCTACCCCTGCCAAAACCACCACACCTCTACCCTGCTGATTGCAGCAAGCATTTGAAAATGTTGTTACTTTTAATGAGAAGGAATTTATTAGGAATCAGAGCAGGGTGCTAAGAGACTGTTTTTCCCTGCCCCATCTGTTCTGGAACAATGTGAAAATTATTCAGAATCAGAGAAAACAGGGCTGGGAAGAGCTGAGAGAAGATGTCCAGTCCGTGCTCATTGTGGTGTTACCTACACCAAACCAGATGGGAGCATGTTGGATTTTCCATCCCTCATCTAGACTGCGTCAGGACTTAGCTTCCCTACTCATCAGAAAGATTTTCTTAATGTATAGTGGATTCCTGTTTTGTTTCAATCTGAGATAAACTTTGTTCATCTCACTGGGCATGGATAATATATCTGCAGTTATTTATCAAAATTTCTCTTTTAATTTAAAAGTCTCTAGGAAAAAACCAGCTCAAATTCCCTTGATTGTTTCTGTACTGATAAATTTCTTCATAGTGGCTATTGTGGATCTGTGCTTTGTTCTGGAAATAATGTTGCTCACACACTGATGTTTCAGCTGCTGCTGAGCAGTGCTTGCACAGCATCAAGGCCTTCTCTGCTCCTGACACTGCCCCAACAGGGAAAAACTGGAGGTGCACAAGAGGATGGGAGGGGACACAGCTGAGACAGCTTACCCCAAATGACCAATTTCCATATAACATGATGGCTTGTTAAGCAATCAAACTAAGAAGGAAGTTTGTTGTATGGGAAGTGGGCACTGCTTGGGGACTGGCTGAGCATTGGGTGGCCAGCGGTGAACAATTGTTTCCATTTGCATCACTTGTCGTTCTTGGGTTTTATTTTCCTCTTTATTTTTTCTTTTTAATCTCTTTTTCCTTAATTTAAAAAAAATATTCTTTCTTTTTAATTATTAAACTGCTTTTAGCTCAACCCGTGAGTTGTTTTCACTTTTACTCTTGCAATTCATTCTCCTGTCCTGAGACAAAGTGGAAGGGGGTCTGAGTGAGTAATTGTGTGGTACTTAGCTGTCAGCTGGCATCAAACCATTTCAGCTTTTTCTAGGTCACTTAATTTACAGGTGTTTCCATTCTTGTCAGGCAATACTGGTGTCCTGACCCACAGAACTGCTGATGAAATGCTTGGAAGGTACATCCTTCCAAAGGACATTCAATAAATGTCATTCCCAAGTAAGGATGGATCATGAACTTGCTTCAACAATGTGGTGACAAGAAATGAGGCTCAGTTGACTAAAATAAGTTGTCTAGATCTTCATTAGAACAGGGTAAATCTGACCTCCCTCCTTAGGCTGAAATGAGTTGGGCTTCATGGAATAGACTGATATGGATACTGATGACAGGGAGACCCTGCAGTCAAGGGACCTGCACCAATATCACTGAGATTCCCAAATTATTTAGCTCACATCCATCCTTAACAGTGACACTTTTCCCCATAAATAGAGCTGTCACTCCTCTAGTACAGGATCTTGGTTGGGCATGCAGCTATTTGTCCTACTAACATTCTCCTGCCCTGGGAATAAGGACCTTTTCTTTCCAATTCAATTACATCTCACCCAGAGGACTCTATTGTTAATCAGCTGCATGATTTTCCAAGCACACTATTGAGATATTGATACACCTAATCTTGGGGGTTAAAAAAGCTTTGAATGAGTTGACAGTAGTCTTGGAAAAATCTCCACTTCTCTGTATTAATTTGGAACTCTTTGCCCTGGTCTCACCCTGGTGTAATTCATGGCAGAATTTGATTCTGTGTAAAGAGTGTTTATTGAAAGCAGAAAGTAGCACATGGAACTCATATACTGTATTCACTATCATTTGTTAATCGCCCATTTGAATTCCAGCTGTACTAAGATCAGCTTCTCAAAGTAAAATCAGCATGAGAATAACTGGATAGAAATTGACCTGTTATTTGTTTGCCTGCAAATTCTCTACATCACATCCCCAAGGAGGCTCTCAAAGCACTTCACAAACATTTCCTGAGCCTTAGTGACAGGCTGCAAGAGAGATAAGAATTTGTACAGGTGAAGATCAAATATTTTTGCAAAAGAAATCCTGTATCTCACACACAAGATGTGGTCCAGTGCAGGGAATACTGAGTTAAGCCTTATACTCACGCCAGTTATGGAGACGAACAAGACATTGATGATAGTCTTTGTTGGTATAAAATTTATGACTCATCATCTCCTTGTGGAGTTTCAGGAGCACAAACATATTGACATTTTAAAATGGTAGGGCCTTTGGGCATATTTCAGAGTTCTGGCCTGCTGCTTTAGGAAGTCCTGTTTCAGAAAAGAAGCGTTTTGGGGTTTTGCTTCTGATTGGAAAGGGAAGTGTGTAGCTTCATAGCTTTAGATATTGGATGTGTGTTTCTTGTTAAGAACTACGCTCCCAGGAGTGTCAGCAGAGAAACTGTTGTCATGTGTAGTTGCAGTTGGCTTGACTCTGCAGAGATGAGTGGTAGATGTTGTGACTCTCAGTTTTATGTGTTTATACACGGCTTTTAACCCTTACCTGAAACAAATGAAACTGTCCCTTCTGTTGTGGAAGAAAACCAGAATTAGATTATACTTAATGTCATAAACTGATGCAGTTTATGCATAAATTGCATAAACTGATGTTTTCTTGTGCTCATAAAAAAATGGTTGTGATTCATGGAAAATTATTTTTGGTACAAAAAGATTAGTGAGCATGCTAGTGGGGAAAAGAAAAGCCGTTCTAAAGCAATTAGGAACACTTGATGTTTATCACTGTTTTCTATGTACTGTGTTTTCATTTCCTGTTCTAGGACAATTTCACCCAATGTTCCATGGATGACATTTCTGTGACTAAAAACTTTCCCTTGATATATTGACCTGTTTCCTGCTTCAGCTGTAGAGTCAATTGGCATAGCTCATAATGAAGTGACAGATTAAATAACATTAAGTTCCCTACCTGTTGTGACAGAAGCAGGGTGGAGCCCAGCATGGAGACAGCCTGTAGGATAAATATTGCTGACACCCTTATGCAAAATTGTGAACACCAGAAAGAGAGAAAATTGTTTTGACCAGAAGTCCGTGTTGGTGCAAGGACAACTGGAAAGAAATTAACTTTGTATATGGAAACAAGAAAAAACCTTCTAATGAATCAGCAGAGTTGGGAAGGAAGTTTTTGTATTGTTGCAACAAAGAAACACAGCTATTATTCAAAAGGGAGCTTAATCAGTTCTGTGGGTGATTTATAGTTCTCTGCAGCATTCTAAGGTTGGATNCCCCTTCTGTTGTGGAAAAAACCCATAATTAGATTATACTTAATGTCATGTTACTTAGCTTGATCTTGCATAAATTGATGTTTCCTTGTGCTCATAAAAAATGGTCGTGATTCATGGAAAATTATTTTTGGTACAAAAAGATTAGTGAGCATGCTAGTGGGGAAAAGAAAAGCCGTTCTAAAGCAATTAGGAACACTTGATGTTTATCACTGTTTTCTATGTACTGTGTTTTCATTTCCTGTTCTAGGACAATTTCACCCAATGTTCCATGGATGACATTTCTGTGACTAAAAACTTTCCCTTGATATATTGACCTGTTTCCTGCTTCAGCTGTAGAGTCAATTGGCATAGCTCATAATGAAGTGACAGATTAAATAACATTAAGTTCCCTACCTGTTGTGGCAGAAGCAGGGTGGAGCCCAGCAAGGAGACAGACTGTAGGATAAATATTGCTGACACCCTTATGCAAAATTGTGAACACCAGAAAGAGAGAAAATTGTTTTGACCAGAAGTCCGTGTTGGTGCAAGGACAACTGGAAAGAAATTAACTTTGTATATGGAAACAAGAAAAAACCTTCTAATGAATCAGCAGAGTTGGGAAGGAGGTCTTTGTATTGTTGCAACAAAGAAACACAGCTATTATTCAAAAGGGAGCTTAATCAGTTCTGTGGGTGATTTATAGTTCTCTGCAGCATTCTAAGGTTGGATGTGGTGAGTTTGAAAGTCCTTTCCAGCCCAGAGTGCCCAGTACACAGTCATTCCTGCTACTAGGACACTATATGGGACTCTCAAGCCTAAGTAGAACCCTAGGTTACCCTAATCACATAACAAAGCAGCAATGGCCCCTGGCACCCCCTGGCACAGAAGTACAGAACAGAGCACTGCAAGAGTGAAAGAAACTGTGCTTTTTGTGGCAGGGAGAGGTGTCAGGGTTGCTGATATTGAGTGAATGGTTTGCACATCTCAGCTAGGAGTAAAATGAAATAAACACTTGATTTGAACCTTTAGGACACAGAATAAGTATTTGGTTCAAATATAGTTCAAGGAGCTAAGATGTCTTTATCTTTATGGAGCAACCATAAAGAAGTCTATGGAGGAGGAATTTAACTGCAATTGAAGCCTTGAATGTTGTGGTCAAATTTAAGACCATAGGAAACTTTCCTTTCAGTAAAATCAAAATACAGATGTTAGAATAGTCCCAGAAATTGCATTATTGCATGACTACAGCCTGGCTGCAATGCAGTGGAGAAAATCCTTTCAAAAAAGAAAGTGCTTTCCCTGTTCTGCTGAGATTCCCAGGGAGCAGCAGTGACTTCAGGTGGGATAGGAGTCCTCTCACAGCCACAGTCAAGCAGATACCAGGAAAATGTAAAGGCTTTGGGCCACTGTTCAAACAGTCCATCTTCAAACAGTTCTCAAGGCTGCTGTTATCTTTTTATATGTCTGCATTGGAGCAAAACTGGTAAAAGGCAGGTATAAAAATCATTATCCACTGCTCCAATGAAAAATTGTTCAATTGCCAAGTATAACTTAGTTCTACAGAGTAAATATCTATTTCCTCTGCTCATTTGACACTCTTCTCACATATTACCTTATTTTTTTTTCTTTTCCCCCCTGGGAATACAGGTGCTTTTGTTCAGAGCCAAACGAGAACTGAGAATTTGTGAGCTTTCCCCTTTCCTTCCAACCTTTCATCTTCCAGCCTGAGCCACATAGCACACAATCCCTTCCAGCTTCCCAAGTGGAGCCTCAGTGAGAAATGGAGTCCAGGCTTAAATGAAGGAAGAAATATCATGGAATGTAATGAATCCCACGCAGTGCAGTGTTCTGAATCCAGGCAGAACTGGTGGTACACAGAGGATTTATTCTCCTATGAAGTCCTGGGTAAGGTGGAGCTCAGCCCTGTTTTCCCTCTCCTGCCAAGAAAACATCTGGTTTGGATGGGAAAATTATTGGAGAATATTACAATTATATGACTGCCCTGGTCATGTCCTGCTGGTTCCTACATTGCAGGACTGTGGGACAACTCTGACTGATTTTTTTCTGTATATCTACAAATGAAGGGGTTGGGAAACTAGCAAGCACATACCAGATCACACAGCAGGCAGTCAAAGGGATCAGCTTTACACTGCTCCCGAGCAGACATTCAGTCCAAGGCACAAGCTGTCCCTTAAACAAATAAAAAACATTGCAACTACAAGTTTATTTGACCCACCAGGGAGCCAAGATTATGGCACTGCCTCAACTGGTTTCTTCTTTAGGGTGTAAAACTTCGAATAATATTACCTTTTCCGAATTAAAAATTGAAGTGTTACCATCTGGGAATTGCTTCCTTTCTCTTGCTCCTGCCTTTATCTGCTATGTCTTCCAATAGGAACTTCCAGACCTTGATCCTAGAATTGGCTGGACCATAGTTTATTGGCTGGCAGAAGGTATTTCATACCCTTTAGCCTCAATAATGTAATCATAATTTCCTTCAAGTTAATGAATAAAGGTCCTGTTAATATATATATTTTCCTTCTACTGGAGGGAAATAGTGTTATCTGCTTCATGCACATTCCTCAGCACCACATTGTTGGAATGCCCCCAAGCACAATTTTAGCTATAATAATACAATATTAATTAAAAAAAGAGGGGAAAAAAAGGCAGCATTTCTCCTCCTCTGCTGCCTGCAGGACATAGATTGAGCTTCTAGGATTTTGCTGCTTGCTTGGAAGGGAGCAGCTTACATTAAATTTCAGGCATGTCACAATTTATGCAGTGCGTTTTCATCTTGACTCGCTGTACCAGTAAAGAGAAGAATATCTGTAAGAATATATTCTTCTAGAGCACCTTTTATCCACTGGTCTCCAGGTGCTTGAATCCCATCTTAATTACCTCTACAGCACTGGAAGGCAGGAGGCAGAGATTTAAAGGGGAGGAGAGGGGACAGCCATGGCAGTTTGTCACCTCCTGGCTTCCATCTCCTGCGGAGCAGGAATTCAGCTGGGGCTCCTCAGAGGGGATGAGGCTGCTCCTGCACTGCCAGTGGTTGGAGGGGGAGGCTGGGGATGAGTCACCAGACCTGCCCAGATCTCAGCTTCCTCAAAAGCCACTCAGGCTCTGAGCATGGCCCCACGCAAGTACCAAACCTCCTGTCACAATTCTCACGTGTGTGAGGTGGGAAAGGCTCCCCAGTGGCAGTAAACTGAGAGCGCCACCACAGAGTAGACAAATGAAGAAAATCCCACAAATAAAACTCAAAGCTTTCCTTTTGGAAAGAGTAAAGAGTAAACAAAAATATTGGTAGTATTTTGCCTCTTTGTTCTATTTCTTTTATTCTCTGGCATATAATTTTGTTCCCTATTCCTTCTTTTCTCATTCTCATGACACACACACACACATATGTATGTACCTATGCATATGCATGGGTATACACATGAGCTCCATATGAGCAAAGACATCAAGCTTTACCCTTGAAGGAGAAGAATAAAAGACAGCAAGCTAATTCAATAGAAGATACTCTTAATTATTAAAAATGTCATTACTTTTGAAAGTATTTCACCTTATCTAAAGGCAACATATGAAAGTGGAATGAGCAATTAATTTGGCAGATATAGTAGTAAAATAAGTGTCTGCTAGAAATAATCATTCTTTTCCACAGATCTCTTTCTTAAAGTGATGCCAGTGAACTCTGGCACTTTTCAACAGATGGCTTACAACCTTTGCCCTTTTCACAGCAGCATTTAGAGGTGCAATTGAGAGCATGACAACCCTGCTGGATCTCATACAGGCACACAGTAAGAAATCTTGCATAAACACAGGAAGGGCTTTGAGTCATTATTTTTTTTTAGCAGAATAGAAAAGGCTGGTAATAAACAGGCAGGACAGTTGAGGTTCTTCCTAAAGTCCTGGAGCAGGTCATTGGTAGAGCTGAGACTGGCTTTAGAGTGGCCATGGAGAGGGGACAAAGTTTTGGCCACTGGATCATCCTTTGGGGTTTACACAACTGTGTAAACCTCCTTATCTCACTTGAGATTACAAAGAGCTGCTCATTTACTAATATAGAACAATACTAGCTTCTGGTCAGCCCTTAATTTGTCAGGCTGTTGGACTAAATGGTCACTGGAGGTCTCCTGAAAATAATTCTATTCTATTCTATTCTATTCTATTCTATTCTGTTCATAAACAAAATTAAGCTAATAGTTATCCTGCCATTAAGTGCAGAAAAACAAAAAATTTCTGTAGGGGAGAGCAATATCACATCTAACAACATCGATTCACACATTTTCCCCTGTTTCCACAATGCTTCAGATTTCATAATTCAATTTAATAAAGAAACTATAGAACATTTTACCTCATTATTTCATCGAAGCAGCTTCCTGGCATTTGCTAATTTGTCTCAAACATCTGCCCTTAGAAGGCAAGTGTCTCTTCTGTCAGGTCTTTCTCTCTGGCTTTCATGAAAGCATTTATCTTGCTTAAAACTTGCCAGGGCTTTGTAAGTCTGACAAGGTGCCTTGCATTTGTCCAAATGCATCCAGTAAGAGCTGTCACAGTGATGGAGAGCTAAAATGAACAACTTGGTAACTTAATGGAGAGCACTGAAGAGTCTCTGCTTGTTAGACAACATGTTGTAATGGGTTTACAGGACCACATTTTGGTAGAAAGGGGGCTACAAGGGTGGCTTCTATGAGAAGCTGCCTGAAGCTTTCCTCACGAACTGGATGCTAGCCAAAGCTGAGCCCATCAGCAATGGCAACAGCACTTCTGGGATAATGTATTTAAGAAGAGGAAATAACACCTGCAGAACTGCAGCTGGAGAGAGTGAGAATATGTGAAAGAAACCTCTCTGCAGACACCCAAGGTCAGTGCAGAAGGAGGGGCAGGAGGTGCTCCAGGTGCCAGAGCAGAGATTCTCCTGCAGCCCCTGGTGAGGCAGCTGTGCCATGTGGATCCATGGGGGTCCATGGGGGAGCAGAGATCCACCTGCAGCCCCTGCAGGACCCCACACTGGAGCAGGGCCGATTCCCAAAGGAGGCTGTGACTCCATGGGAAGCCTCTGACTGGCAGACTTCTCTCAGGGCCTGTGGACCCATGGAAGGAGGATCCCACACTGGAGGAAGTTTACTGCCAGGACTTGGACTCTATGGGGAACCCATCCTGGATCAGCCTTTTCCTAAAGGACTGTCTCCCATGGGAGGGACTCTATGATGGAGCAGGGGAAGAGTGTGAGGAATCCTTCCCATGAGAAGGGAGGAGTGTCAGAGACAATGTGTGATGAACTGACCACAGTCCCTGTTACCCATCCTCCTGCACGGCTGAGGGGGAGATGGGAGACAGTGCAGGGGCAAAGCTGAGCCCAGGAAGGAGTGAGGGATGGGGGAAAAGTGTTTTAAGATTTTGTTTTATTTCTCATAACCCTACTCTGATTTGATTGGTAATAAATTAAACTAATTTCCCTGAGCTGAGTCTGTTTTGCTCATGATGGTAACTGGTGAGTGATCTCTCCCTACCCTTATCTTGACTCACACGTTGTTTTCTCTCCCCTGTCCAGCTGAGGAGGGGAGTGACAGAGTGGCTTTGGTGGGCACCTGGTGTCCAGCCAAGGTCAACCCACCACAAGTGTTACAGTACTTCAGTACGCCTCAGTTTGGTTCAGGATTTGCCAGGACAGGCTTGACAAAGCGAAGGAGATATAGGTTTAGAAACACAGTAAATCAAACCATTATGCAGTAAATTCTGAGGAGGTTGGCACTAGCAGTTAGTCAGTTGCCAGGAATTCATGTGTGGTGTCTGATAGGGAGTCAGATCAGTGACAGAAATGTGTGATTGGGCAGCAGGGTGCACCTGAATTTATTTCTGTGAATGGAAACACCTGCAAAGGGTGCAATAAAAATTCTCTTTGCATACATATTTAACCCTGCCCAGTCCCTGCTGTCAGTCAGTGTGATCACTCCACTGATGGTGTTATTAAAGGGCTATTAGGGTTAATCTCCACTTTATGTTTGCACACTCAGTCGAGCAGTGCTGCAGTGGATCTGTCAGCTCCCTGAACGCAGGCAGCTGACAAGCGCCTTGAGAGCAGCACCTGTACATATGCAAACAGAAAAAGCAGGAGCATGAATGTTCTCCATCTGGCTCCAGTCTGGAGCTTTAGGTCTATTAATCATGCTCAGAGATTTGAAAGCTTTTCCAGCTAGTTCATTGCCTGACCCAGAGGAGTAATGGTTCATTGCTCGGCACTGAAAAGACAGAGCCTCTGCATTTCATCCTCAGCTCTGCAATCAATTCACAGTACAGTGAGTTAATCTCTTAGGATTAGGCCCGAAGGGATGAAGACTATAAAACTGGATCAGAGACATTCCTCCTTCCAGGATTTGGCTACTAGACTGAAATCCAGAACCCAGGAATGTGCCTGGTCCCTCCACCCAGCATCCTGTGGGGAGAAACTGTTGCATCAATCCAGGACATCCCAATGGAGAGCAAAACGCTGGGAAAAAGGGCCCACAGTAACTAACTCTCCTCTCTCCTCCAGGTGTGGATGCCTATCCAAGCTATATTCACTCTTTGCTAAATGACTCCAGTCCTTCTTCACCAAATCAATACCTCTTCTGTCTTTCTGATGAAAAGTTATGACTTACCAATGGAAAGTTTCTAATGCAGTTGGAGTGACACCCCTGAGCACACCATGTGGGAGAGCTGGTCCCACTCTCTCAGCTGCAGAGAGCAATTCACAGACACCTTCAAGAATATAATCTATATTACTTGGATGTGGGGAGGAAAGAGGTTTCCATTCTTCCTGTTGAAGCTGTTCTCTTTTGCAGGAAAAAACCCGAAGAAGTCACAGTATTGCTGTATTTGGATATACTGCAAACTCAACTGGACAATGCCCTGAGCAACCTGAACTAACCCTGAAGTTGACACTGCTTGGAGCAAAGAATGAACTAGATGACATCCCAATGTCCCTTCCAGACTTGTGTAGGTCTCTGATTCTAGAATTACATGGAAAATCCTTTAGAGAAAGGAATACATAAGTCTCCTTGCATCCTAATGTTTACGGCTCTCACTGTGAAGGACTTCCCTGTGACCTAAAACTGATCATGTATTTTCTCCCATATCCATAACTTATGGAATTACGTCTTTTCCTTCTTTTACCAACTGCCAGGCAGAAGATCCACATACCTAGCTGAGAAACAGGATGCTGCAGCTAAATCTATGTGAAATTGTAAATTGGACTTTCAGGGAAAGTGTCTTGTCAGATGCTTCAGGGCAGGTAGACAAGGTGCTGTGTAGTCTGTGGATCTGGTCAGTCTTGCACAGAATGAAACACAGAAATACCACAGAAGTATCTGAACAGGGAAAGCAAAGAACAAAGTAGTCTTGAGAGTAAGAGGTTTAGATTTATCCACCTAAGTTTTACCTACTCCCCATTGTCTGTGCTTATATTTTCCTTAGAGACAGCTTCTAAACCAGGTTCCAAATATCATTACTTATGCTACTAAACAAGTTGCCTGAATTTCATCTGGACTCAGCAGACACATCTGATTTATTTCAACACTAACAGGATCATGACTGAAATAAAACTGTACACAGATGAGTGTTTCAATTGCTACTGTTATTAATCCTTCTGTTTAAGTTCATGTTTAACAGGAGGCATATGCAAGGCTCATTTCATATCAAAACAGTGAAGAAGCTTCTCATCTGTCACTGTCACAGACATCTGTGAGGAGTCACCTGCAGCACTTTTCAGGGCAGACAGCAGCTGAAGAGTATGAAAAGTCACTGTGACAAGCAGAGGGACTGAGATGCTGATTGTGCAATGTGTTTTCCTTGTCAAAACGGAATGAACCTGTCTCAGAGGATCCCATTTCTTCACACCGCACAGGCACGAAGTGAGAGTCACGAGATGCCACAGTGCATTGGAGGCACGTGGCAGTGAATGAGCTCTGCTGGGGAATAAATGTGCCTCCTGCCCTTGACAGGTCAGTGCTGAGCAGCACAGTGATGTTTTCCTGTCCTCTGTACAGCACAGAGAGCTCACGCCGAGACCTTCTTAGCCAATACCTGCCTCAGAAGGTTTTCCAGGATGGAGAAGGACAGATCTTATACCCAGCTTTTAAAATGGGATTACCCTTTCAGTGCACTCACCCTCCCAGAAAATTACTGACCAAGCACAAGCCATGTACCATTCCAGGAAGTCTGCATGTTTTCCCCATGAGCCAGTCTGTTCCTGGGGAATAAGAGAGGGTCAGATTTCCTCACAACTTTCCTCACAACTCTGCCTCAGCTCTAGAGAACTGACCTGGTCACGTTTAATTTACAACAGCAAATGAAGCCACAGAGTTCTGCTGGCAGACTGGCAGGAATGAGTCTCAGCTATTTCATTCTGGAGGGGCAGTCAGTAGACAATTTACAAGGCAAACCTGTGGAACAATGTCCCAAGTACATCTCACAGCAATTTGAGGTTGGTGAAGCTTTCAGCAAAGTCATAGGAAGGCTTTCCTTGGCTTCACTCCATGTCACCTGAGCTGTTTCATGCTTAGCTGGCTCCCCTCAGAGACATTTCATTCATTTTCTCTGTTTCTGGTGTGGGACAGGGGAACTGCAATCCTGGCTCTGGGCCCTGGCCATTTACTCTGGTTACTTGTTATTGACACAAGCCAGAACCATACCCTTTAGAGTACAACATAGGAAATTGGAGGATATTTAGGTGGAACAATTTCCACCTCTGTATGCCTCATAACAAACTCAAGGGCTGATGGGAAAAAAAAAAATCATGATTTTTATTTCTAGGATTCTCAGAAATTTGGGCAAGGTAAACCATTCCTTCCTCTCCAGAAATTATCATTATGGAGCCATTATAACAATCAAGGATACCTCTACTTCAGTCTCATACCAAATTTTGTCATCTTTTTCTTTTAAAACTGAACAGCTTTCTAAGGGATGGTGTTTCTTGAATATTAAAACAATAAATATTTAAAACATTTCCACACCTGCATTGCATGAAAAATATGCCAGCCTCATAACAACTCCAAAGCTAATTTTTTAATAGATGTCTAATTTATTCTCTCTCTAATCCCCAAAGTCTATCAGATTCCTCTCAAAACTAAGCACTGGTAGAACTGAAAAGATCAGGTAACTTACATTACACATTACATTTCTCTTTCCAAGCATATAAATATTGACATTGATATTTCAGCCTCAGAACTGTCATAAAACTCTGATATTGCTACTTTTCTGTCAGGGGGGAGGTGTTCTTCGGACCCTGACTCCTGGCCCGGCTGTGTTCCTTCTTTCAGTGTCCCATGTCCCAAAAAGATGAAATGAGGCTTCTTTCTGC
>VZRF01001701.1:109054-250540 GCA_013396875.1 Vireo altiloquus
TGCACTAAACAACATCTCCTCATTCCTTTGGTGCTCTCAGCTCACCCAGAATTTGGGGTAAATGCTCCCACAAGCTTGGTTCGCAGGCCAAGCCTTTTTTGTGGACCTCTGAGGGTAAAACAAACAACCAGAGGAGCAGGAAAAGTTCCCAAGCTTTTCCTGACTCCAACACTTTTCTCACCAGAGAGCTAAACTTAGGACTCTGTTACCATCACCTACAGCAGTCTCTAGAAGACTGGATTTTCCACTTATCTGCTGGACAAATCTCTTCTCTCCAGTTCTTTTCCTGTCCTTCTCTCCATGTCAGTGAGTAGGTATGTTGACATGTTTGTCACAGTTCTACTAGAAAGAGGGTGTGTAATATTCCCATAATAGGATAAACACCTCATCATCACCATCATGGGCTTTAATCAATTTAATAATCATCATTTAATCAGTTGTTTATAAAGCTGTAATCTTCATTTAGTAGAGTAAATTTGAGACCAGATGACACCAGTTATTCTCTGTAAACGATGGGGTTTTTAATCTGTATTTTACTTTTACTTAATTGCTTTGGTTAGTGATTAATTGCTTTTGGCCACTGGTCTATCTCATTTCCGGAGGGAAGTTTCTGCAAAGTAAAATACCAGTTTCACAAGCCAGGTTCACAAGTACAGTACAGCAGGAAACACATAAAAATAGTTAATAAATAAACTTGTTAAAAAGAAATAGCTTTTTCAATTTGAAGAAGATTGATTTTATTTTAAATTTGTATTAAAGTGAAAAATATGCCTTCTATGTAATTTTGATGCATTAGAAGTGATGCTGAATATAATCTTTCTCTCTCTTTCTTGGCTTTTTAAACTCAAGCAAACAGTATATGATTTATCTTCCATCCTCTTAATTTTGCCATGGATTCCAAGTTTCTCCTTAGCTACCTGGAACAAAAGGATGTATCCACATGTTAGAAGGTGAGTTTCAAATGGCTGCAGCATTTGAAACAACTTTAGAAATAAAACCACAGTGTTGAAAAGCTTTTGGCCATTCAGTGGGAATGCTCTTGCAGGTGATGATGGAAGGACAGATTTCAGATTGGACTGGAAGGTGTGCTGGGAATGCAACCCCCAGCAGTCATAAGGGGAAAAATCAGTCAAACCCCTCATATTCAGGCACATTTTCATCAGTCAAAAGCATTTCTGAATATGCAAGAAAAGGACATTTAGGCCTTTAGAGCATCAAGGAGGATCTTTACTTCACTCTGATGTTGTGCAGAGCGATAAGCACTTTAATAATGGTGCCCTTTATGAAGAGTAGTCTTGAGCAGGGGCCATAAAAAATCCAGTGCAGTGCCTGAGCAAAACCATGGAAGCAGGACAGTGTCCTTTGATGAATAAAATAATTTACTGGCTGTGCACTTGAGAAATTTTTGCCTTCAAGGCAAAGTCTTTTCCCTTGGTTTGGATTTTTTAAAAATTTGTTTAAAAATGTCACACACTAAGGAACAAATGCTGCAGCTGTCACTTGTGGGACTCCAGCTGCAGCTTTCCTCTAGGAAAGGGTGAAGTTCTTTTCATGACATCCAAGCTCAGGAATCCACTGTGGAAATGCAGACAGTTTTAAGGAAGAAAGCAAAGTAATGTTAACCAGAGAACTGATCAAACAAAGCAATGTCAAAGTACAGGCTGGAGGAGGGATGAATCTTTGTGAAGCAGGAATACACCATTCCTGACATATGGGTTGTTGCTATCCTGGGGAACAACATCATGGATCTAATTCTGGTCTCATTTTCTTCAAAGTCAGAAGTGTCTGTACTGAAGTCAAAGCCACAATCATGTAAGGCTTGGAATAAAAGTTCAGAAGTGCTCTCACCTGGTGAAGTTTTGGGCAAATGGATCGAGGCTGCTTTACCAGGTTGAAAAGAACTACTTTCACCCCAATTTTTCTTTGCGCTTCAGTGTTATAGCACTGAGTGTTATTCACGCTTAATAACTTGCTGAAGAGCGTTAGCCACCTTTTATATTTTCCTGGGCTTGAATTTTCCCATATATATTAAAAAACCCTACATTTATAAGTAGCAGCACACTTAAAACACTGGCCAGTATTTTCATTCAGGGCACAGGACATGCTTGTGGGCTAACATTCATGCCTTTTTTTTTTAATTCTGGGAGTTAAAAATGTGCACCAAATACCTGAATATGGCTGTCAGCTGCAAAAGTTGCAAGATTGTTGTGGAAGCAAATATAACACTTTTCAAAGCTTTCTGTGGGCTTGTGAATGTGAAATCCTTTAAAGCTCCTTCAGGCTCGTATCCCATGTGAAGATTTGAGAGATTCATTCTCCTCACACTGAGATATAGACAGCTTCTCTCTTTTTGATCACAAATACTGATTCTGTCCTTCCTTGTTCAGTCAGTCTTGCTCTGGTGTGAGGTTTGTGCTTTTTCTAATTTAAAGATCCTAAGCTGGTCTCAACTGACTGCAGGGTATCACCTTTCAGAAAGAGTGCTGAGGCTAATTCCCTTCTCCAAAATACCTACTTGAATACCCATCTCTGCAGCCAAGCAGTCCAATGACAGATGGAATCGAGTATTTTATTAATGTTTAGCTGAGGATACATTGTAATCCAGAACCATATCTAGATCCCTAAGCCAACATGCACTCAAAAATGTGCTTTCTGTCCCCCCGATTTTTACAGGTAGAACTTGGGTACCTGGCTTCAGGCAAAAGTTTGCAATTCAAGAGTTGAGCTGAGGGATCTGAAAACCCGAGGAAAAGCAACTTCACTTCTCCTTGAAGCTGCTTCCACTTTCCCTGGGGTCTGAACATCCTTCTCCCACAGGGTGGGACAGGGTGGTCTTGGTAGCCTGCATGAGAGTTGGAGAATACCTGGCAGTCTTTGTG
Organism: Vireo altiloquus; assembly: GCA_013396875.1. Classification (NCBI taxonomy): domain Eukaryota; kingdom Metazoa; phylum Chordata; class Aves; order Passeriformes; family Vireonidae; genus Vireo; species Vireo altiloquus. The sequence continues at coordinate 111,934 of VZRF01001701.1, forward strand.
GCTTTGTTATGTGCAAATAACTCTGCTGACAGAATGGGAAGGGAGGTATTTGCTGTGGAGAGGCAGAGACAGAGCCTTTCTGTAGTGGCTGTGTAGTACTGTTAGTGCACATGTCACGGCAGCCTCTCGAAAGTAAAAAGGGCTGAATAAACATCCTGGTCACCTAGCAGCCTTGTGGAACAGCCTAAATCTTCAATTTTGTTGGAGATGAATCATCTGTGAGCAGTAAGAACAATAAAATGTAAACCACTGCAAGAACTGGACTGGGAAAGTACAGAGCAAGGTCTCAAATTTTTGTGCTTGTTTTCAGTGATGTAAAGCTTCAGGCTGAATTGAAGGGGAGCTGGCTACCCTGAGAACATCACAAGGTAAGGTTTTTAAGAAAACTTTTAACACGAGATACAAAAAGTCACCTACTGCTGTTGTATCATGGTAAGAAAAAGACACTGAGAACATGTAGATGTGTCCTCATTCCGGTCTGGGCTCTTTCCAACAGTGCTTCAGTTACTTTTGCTTCAGCTTCTGTGCCCACCTACCACTTGCAGCAAATTCAGCCGTGAAGTCTGGCTACCCCCTTATTTTAGTTATCAGTTTAGTTTGCTGACTCTGGCAGTAATATTTCTAATTTGCAGAGCTAAAGTGAAGAAATGTTTGGGGTAGGTAACAGTGCTCTGGCAACCTAGATATTCTCTGAACTGGGTTCATCTGCTGCCTACATTTTCTTCAGAGCTGAGTGCAAGACGGGAAGTCCATAGGGCTGTTTGACACTCTGTTTTTATAGTTTTGCCATCCCATTGATTTTTGAAATGTAACACAAGCCTCTGTGGAATTTCTGTTGCTATGGTCTTTCAGGTAGTTCCTGGTGGTGGGACACTGTAAGCCAGGTTTCCTCCCTATGTGCATTCAGATGCTTGAACACTTCCTCCCACCTCCTCTGGCTGTGGTTTATTCCCTCTGATGAGTGACTGCTTAAGCACATGAGTGTACCCAGCTCATAACAAAATTGGTAGCTCAATGCTTTTGCCTATCTGAGCTGGTACTTTATTGAAATGTTCACATCAGCTGCAATACACAATAGAGATCCACAGACAAAAGAGTAACAATAACAATATAATGTGGGCAGCTCATCTGAGAGCTCCATTGAGAGCCAGACTTTACAATATCCTAAATGGAAAAACACAAGGCACCACAGCAAACAAGGGCTCATCAGTAGTACAGCTTTCTCCAACCTAAATGTATGTGTAAATATAGCCTAGGAGAAGGCAAAATCATAGATGGATGCACCTCCTTTAAGGATATTTGAGAGGCAGATGAATATTAGAATATGCTATAAAGAGTCAGTTTGACAAGCAGCCTTTAGAGCTCCACCTCCCACACACCAAATAAAGGGAGAGCACTTTCCCTCTCCTCCCTTCTTAGAGCTGAGGTCTTCTTGCCCAAATGAGAAACCCATTGCCTCATCAGCTATCAGTTGTACAGGTGTAGCTTCTCTCCTCTGCCTTTCAGGGCAGGGCAGCACTGCTGTCCAATATTGTCAGCATATCAGGTATTGCACAGCATCCCAACCAGTAGGGTTTTCATAACATAACAGGCTGTTGACATATGCCTTGAAGGGTTTGTGTTCCTGGAGAATGCAGAATCCTACAGACAACCTTCTCCTTAATTATCACACTCATTATCAATGGCTGTCATCTTAACAAGAGGCAGACATGAGTCTGTGTTTTTCCTCCTCCCTTCACATCAAACCTGGAGCTGATCCACACCTCAATTTCAGAAACAGACATGTCTGATTGGACCAAAGAAATTGCAGGGCCTCTTTTGTCTTTTCAAGGAAAGATTGGTGAGTCTTTCCTGTTAAGAAATAAGCCAAATATGGGCTACAAACATAGACATCATAGCTCTGATATTCTTCTGGAAAGACAAATGTTCTGCCTGAAAATTACAGAATAGGATAGTAGGATATGACCTGCAGGATATGGCCTTCTCTACCATATAAACTAAACACAAATGAAAGAATATCATCAGGACTGAAGGGCATATATAGTGGAAAATGCACAAAGTAATGGATAATCATGAATAAAAATAGGAACAGCATTGCTTTCCGAAGAGTAGAGTCACCTAGCAAAGCACAGAACAAGAAGTCAAATCACTTGTTTGAATTCATGTGGGAGGTCCTGCAAATGATGAGTTTCAATGTCTAATTTTAAAGCAGGGAAGATGGTTCCCCCCGAAATTCTCTCCTGGTAAAATGAGGCTTTGTCTCTCAATTACCCAAGCTACAAAATTCTATTGTATTATTTCATTTTTGGTTAAGCCCTGGAAGGCCTGCTGTGGGCTGGCACCCACAAGCAGCTGTGCACAACTGACTGTCACCCACAGCTACAGGAGCAGTTACACCTCCAGACAGGTCATGCGCTAATTGTTAGCCCTGCTGTGCAGCTCTGAGTTACTCCTGTTCCCCCAGCAGCTTCTGCTCTTTCTTTGTTTGCCCTCAGACAGCTCTGACAAACTGCAGAAAACTCCCACTCTTACTGGGAACACTGGGGTTAAATTTCCTCTTCCTTGGGATAAGTTTGGCAGATACATACAGATTCTGTTTTCAGTTGTGCCATTTCTCTCCCAGTGCATGCACAGTCACAGCTGTGAATGAGTTGCAGGCTTTAATTTTTAATGCTGAAGGCTATTCCTAGCTACCTCCTCAACATTAACACCTCCACTGCAACCTATAATGTACCCACGGAGACATCCTGGGTTCCACTTAATTGGAACAACATTTACATTTGTCTTTCCGGTTTGTTTGTATCATTGAGTTCTTAAAGGGAGTCTTGCTGAGGTATGGTAACAAATATGTCTTTCTTTGCTTTTCCATCTTGGAAAAAAAATTCAAATTACATTATCTGCAAACTGTTGCAAGAGAAAGATAAAGAAAAGGGTTCTTAGCTCAGAATGAAAGAGAGCCAGTTAATAAGGAGGAAAGAAAATGCTGTGTATTAATGACTGGATGGAAAATGGTTGCTGTGATTTATTTAATGGGGTAAATTAAATAAATTTAATTTACCTGAGCTCAGGGTATTGTTTTCCAGGATATTGTAAAAAGACAGAGCAATATCTGCACTGAGGACCTAAATAGAAAAGAGACTCAAAAATAATTGCAATAAAATGATTTTACAGGGTTGAGGCAGAGAGAGGGTAAGGTCACAGTGAAAGTCTTGGAAAATTTGGGAACTTATAATCTCCTGTGCTTTAAACTGATCAGTATCTTCGAGTTTTTCAAAATTTCAATGCATCCATATTGTATGTAATTTGGAAACAAGTTCAAATCTGTGGAAGCTTTAGGTAAAGGAAATATCTTTGAGAAAAAGAAACATCACAATCTTCTCTGTATGCATCTCTGCAAGTCAAAGTATCTTTCTTTCTTTCTTTCTTTCTTTCTTTCTTTCTTTTTTTTTTAATGTGTCTTGGTTTCTGGTAAATTCATCAACTTCTGCAGGGAGACAGGGTGTGCTTACTTCATCTTGGACTAGGACCACTCCACAATGGGCACCAGAGAAATACAGTGTTGAAGGAGAGAGGTAAAATCCTTCCTTCTTATGCCACAAAATGCAAAGTCATTAGGGACTTCTGTTGTAGGAGAATCCAACTCTTGTTTTAGACCTAGGAAGTGCCATCTTCTCAGTTTTGTAATAAAATAAAATAAAATAAAATGAAAAAAGTCCGAGTTTGATGACATTTTTAAAACAACACTTGTATCATATTGTCCACTTAAAATGAGCTGGAATTTCACTGTGAAATTCCCTGGCAATTCTTCCTCAAACAGGGAACACACTAAAGAGACAATGTCTTACTCTACTCCCATTTGAACATGTAAAATCAACAAAGAATGCAGATTTCCCATATAGAATTGGTTTTGGTTGCAAGACAACCCACATACAAATGTTAACACAGCCACAGTCTGAAGGAGAGCAGAATACCAAGCTTCCACTACCTGCCACTTTAGGAGTAGTAAAGTTATAAGTTATGAACCTAAGTCCACTGAAGAATTTGTCAGGCCAGAATGCAACTACTCCTGATATCCTTTTCATGCCAGTGCTACATTCTAGCAGGCACAATGTGGTTCAGTGCCCCCAAAACTGATGGATCCCAAATCAGCAAAACAGCTCCCTGGTGCTCTTTGATGCAGAGGGACAGAAAAAGCTGCTCCTGATGCTAAAGAGAGATGAAATCTCCCTGCACCTGGAGTTTGCCATCACACCAGGACAGATAATGGGAAACTTCCGAGGGGAAGGTCTGGCTCTAAATTATTGATAGCTGAGCAGAGGTCCATATTAACATGGATAATGTTCTCTCAGCAAAAAGGAACCTGTGGTCCCGACTTGGGTTTTGAGAAATTTCAGAGAAAGGCTGAAGAAAGCAATTTCTTTTTAACTTGTCTTGAATTGTAATAGCTAGCTCCATTTCTAAAGGGAACTCCCTGTAGTTTCCAGGAGAAAAGAATGTAAATATGAGAAATGTTTATGATAAGGTGTTTGCCTTGACCAATGGAAGGTCTCCTCTCTGTTCTTGTTATTCATTCCTTTCTAGTGCTGGACACAGACACACAGACACACAGACACACAGACACACAGACACACAGACACATGGACATGATCACAGCAGCTGAACCTGCTGGAGGGAAGCTGCTGGATCTCTCTCAATCATCTTTTTTAATAATATCTATCTATATATCAATCTATAAATAAAGCCTTCTGATCATCAATCCATGAACTCTGAGTCTTTGTGGAAAGGGCCCTGGAACATAGGGCCAACACCACCTCCCTTCTTACAGGAACCAGGACGGATGTGGCAAGAAAAGCCCTGTCAGATCCTGGCAGATATCTGATGGTTCAGGGGTGCGTTCTTGCCCTGGATATTTGGCAAATCTGCTCCAGCACGAGCATCTCCATCCTGTGGCTCTTTGTACACTACATACAGGGCAGAACCACAGCCAGCTGATGAATTGCTTTTCCCTGAATATTGGTATCCAAAGCTGCTGTCCCTCGTTCCTGGGAGGAATGAAAAGCACGCTGCAGGCTCTTGCCCTGTCTCAAGCAGAGTCCTGGGCATATACTCTCCTGTCACATGCTCTTTGTCACTGAATAATTCTCAGGATCTCTCATGTCCAGATTTGCTAAAGCCTGTGTGAAATGAGTGAAGAGGATGCATAGGCACCTTTGCAATAACCTGTGAGAAAGATGATGCCTGGGCAGTCAGATGAAGCAAAAAAGTCCTGAGTCTTATGTTTTGGAGCATTTTTGAAAATTGTGGACAAGTTCTCTGCCACCTTTGCTGGACCAAATATTGCACTCAGCCCTCAAGGAGTTCAGACAGATGAAACCAATAAGCAATTTTATTGGGTTTTGAGTTCTAGAGAGGTCATTAACAATGAGGAAATTGTGGAGAATATTGTCTTATTTCTTGTTTTTTCTCTGCCTACCATAACACTGGAATAGAGAGACAAGACTGATTCAGTCCTCACTGATTTTATTGAGATTTATCTTACAATTTGGCAGTATCTTGTTTCTCAGTCAAATGTTCTCATTGAAAGATTCTTGATAATGATTCATCTACTTCTCAGGGACCATTTTAAAGAAGAGCAAACAGAGGAATTCAGGTTATTGGGAGGACCCCTCTGGTCAAATTCATCACATTTTAGGACCTCAGTACAGAAGAGAGTCTGACAAACATAAAGCCAAGCTGGTTAAGGGGACGCAAAGCATGATGTAGCAGAGGTTACCCTGGAGAAAAGGCTAAGGAGAGACCTGGTCCTCTGTCTGAAGGATGGCTGTAAGCAGACAGAGATGGAACTTCCTGGAGGTGAACAAAATAGATAATTAAATAAGTGGCACAAGTTGTAGGACAGGAAATACAAACAGTGGAACAGGGGCCCAGGGGTCTCCTTGGAGTTATTTGAAACTCAGGTGCAAAAATCCCTCAGAAACCTTTTAGAACCTTTGAAATCGACCTGGATTTGAGCAGGACCAGGTAGATGACCTAGAGATATCCCTTCCAAGATTTTCTTCTGTAATTTTATGTTTAAAATGAGGGTGGGAAAAACATTATCTTCCCACTTCTCCTCTTCCAAGTTTCCCTAGAACTGCTTGAGTTTTTAATTCTGAAAGGTGCTCTGTCATATGCCTAGAATTTGATAGGACTGTAGGGAACTGGACTGTCACAGTATTTTTCATATATATTTATGCATTTATGCAGCACATAAAGGCATCAATTCATATTAGCATCATGTTGGACCTGTTTGTGGTTTTGGTCTCCTAAAATTGTTGCAGCTGGAGCTGAACTCAGAGAAACAATCATGCAAAGGTATTTTAAATAGAATTTAAAGAGAATGTTTCAGAAATACTTTGTGGCTTTCCCTTAATTTGTCTCAAACCGGGACACTTCATTCTATTTTTCTCTGCATATATCAGCCTGTAGTCTGTTATCTCACCCACCACATACTTTCCTGTCAGACTTCTTTAAGGACTCTGCTAAGCCTTGATGTCTCCTTCTCCTTTCAAAGAAGGAAACAAAGCCTCTTCTAAGAGATTTGGGAGACAGCACATCTGCAGCAGAATGTCACCTCAGCGACTATTGTCTCACAGATAATAATGCCAAGGCATTATGGAACTTGGATGAAGGAAGCTGCAATGTCTGTCTCAAAAAAAATAGAAGATGGGGTTTTCAGCAACAACTTGGGAAATGTATCCTCACATGTGAAATTGTCCTCTTTGTCTCCATTCATGCTGAATATATCACAGTGAACTCTGCTTAATTGCAGTGCTTGGTCATTCCACCCTCCACGGGACCAACTGAACATAATGATAGTGCTTAATCAGGTCAAAATTAACATAAATTCCAGATAATGGAGGGAAATGTCTGTGTTGAATAAAAAGAGAAAAATGTTGTTTTTAAAGAAACAAATGACACACAACTTTGCCTTAGTTGGGAATAAGCTTCAAGCTCAGAAATGCTCACCCAGAATAAAAGGTTTTGTTTGAGCAAACCTGGTCCGGGTTTCACATCAACACCTCTACCCATAACTGCACGTGGTGAGATGTGTTAGGAGGTGAAGTGTGGAAAGTGAAAGAACTTCACACAGAAATTTCTGTGGTTTTTTCAGCATAAAACATATTGGAAAGGTGCAAACATAATCAAAACTAAGACAAAAAAGGAAAACAGTCACAAAATCACGGAATGGGTAAGGTTGGAAGGGACCACAGAGAGTCATCTGGTCCAACATCCCTGCTCAAGCAGGGTCATCCCAGAGCACATGGCACAGGATTGTGTCCAGACAGTTATTGAATATCTCCAGCAAGAGAGAGACTCCACACCCTCTTGGGGCAATGTGTTCCTGTACATGGTCACCTGCAGAGTAAAGTTCTTCTTCATATTCAGGTGGAACTTCCTGTACATCAGTTTCTGCCCACTGCCTCTCGTCCTTTTGCTGGACACCACCAAGAAGAGTCTGATCCATCCTCTGACACCTCCCTTCAGACCCTGATAGACATTGATGAGGTCCCCTCTAAGTTATCTCTTTTCGAAGTTCAACAGGCCCAGCTCCCTCAGCCTTTCCTTGTAAAAGAGATGCTCCAGTCCCTTCATCATCTTTGGGTCTGCTCCTGGAGCTCCATGCCTCTCTTGCACTGGGAAGCCCAGAACTGGACACAGTAAGATCCACAGTCTGGATCTTTTAGTTGAAGTTCAGCCTTGTTGGATTTCTCCTGCAGATTTCCTCTGTCACACCAGTGGAGCTAACATCTGCAAAAGCATTCTCTGAGTTTACACTATTTACAGATTGAGTAGCCAGAGCTATGAAAAAATCTTAAACATAGGAAGTGGTTTCTCTGCTCCTTTGAAAAATGTGGGTAACAGGAGGAGAGAGGTTTTTTGTAAGTTACAAGGCACTTGCAACATGGCAGGAACAAGCACACGGTTGGTTAATCCGTCTTTGCAGGCAAAAGGTTTGACTACAGTGATACAGCACTGTTCTTCTCTCAGGTCAGACTCAGAAAGCAAGAGTGAACCATCCTATTTACAGACCCAGAAAGCTGTGCTGGAAAACTGTCTCAATAATGACAAGCAACTCTCTTTTTGTTTCTTTTGCTTTTTGTCTCTGAGCTCAAGAATATTATCCCACCATTCCATCTGAGAAGATGTGGATTAGAACCTTAGCTGTATTGTAGTCTCTTTATGGTCTAAGTTAGTCAGTTCATGACAACCCATTTTCCTGCAGAATTTTCTCTCCTGCAAAGTTTGAGGCATAAAGCATAGCCATAGTTTTTAAATCCAAATGGTTACCAATCTTTTCCATTGAGAAAAATTACAACAGCCAGATTCCAATCCTTTTTTTTTCTATTTTCTCACTATTCAGCAAAGTACTTCAATGGTGATCACATGCATACTGAAGAACTGTTTGCAGAATAATGATGTCTTAATCACATGGTGATTAAGACCCCAAACAGTCATCTCAAAAATTGATATGCACATCTAATTGATTCCACAAAGTACCTTTGGTAAATGACTGATTCAACTGCCTGAAGTTCATGAAGTCCCACCAGGGATAAGGTGGACTTCAGCTGAGTAAATATTTCACAGCCTGGCCTGTGGCCAGGCCCAAGCTACATTCAGACTGTCCCATTTTAAGAATCTGAGCATCATTCAGCATAAAAATTCTCACTAAAATTAATAACTGATCATTTGATGAAGTCTTGCATATTGAAAGTCAAAGTGCCACACAAATGTTGCACATCTCACCAAGCATGGTGAAAGAATTTGTAGATTTCAGTTTTTAGATATAATGGTTAAATATCTCTGAGTTACTGGACCATGTCAGATTTCAGTCTGGTATATGGACAAATACAGGTATGCTTTTTTCTCTTCTCAATATATACGCTGACTATTTATGAGCCTCATAGCCAAGGTCACTTCATTAATAGAATGAATTGGAATAGAGTTGACCTATTAAAGATCTTTTGCTAATAAACAACAACAACAAAATGTTTATTAGTAGGCATTACCTAACTTTGCATCCAAGCAGGCTATGGGTTTTAAGGAGTAGTTAATAAGTTCCCAAGTAGTCTTCACATTGACAAACTCAACTTCCTTAAATTTAAAAAAAAAAAAAAAAAGAGATACATTGGATTCTCCACAAAGCCAATAATGGTTGCAAACCAGTCAGTGGCAAAAGTAGCTTATTGAACATATTCAACTTTATAGAGAGCCATAATACATTACAATTTTCACTGAAATACTCAGCCCAGCTATCCTGCTCACAGCAATCTTTAAGGCTATTTATATATTATCCATATTGCTTTATTATTTTTCCTTTAAGAAGAGCAGTTTAATGCTTGAGTGGTTTTCAATTTTGCCATTCAGACAGTAGATTAAGTTTATAATGACTAGCTTAATTTTTACAGGGTGTAGCATGTATTTGGTCTGAAAGATATCACTGGCAATATGAGGCCTTAGATGACTTTGGTGTTTCAATAAAAGTTAGATGCATTCTGATATCTTCTTACAGTCCTATTGTGGCTGATTATATAACTGCATGCTCTTTCTGGCCAGTATGCAGTATGCAATTTACAGCCTATTTCTTTCTCGGTATTTGAAAAGGCAGAGATCTCTGAACAACAGGGTCAGGAACAATTTTGCCCTCTATTTCTCCTGTAACAAGCAGATTACAAGTGGATGAGGACTGTGCATTGAACACCTTGAAAATGTGTAGCATTATGGGAAAAGAGCACCCAAACTGAAAAAAAGGCACAGATATACTTGAAAGCCTATTAGTGGAGACTGCTTTTCAGGGTCTGGAATTAAATGGATTTAAAATGGCCATGCAAAGACAGGGCACCCATGAAATTAACCCCTTCATCTCCCTTCTAGACATTTGGGAATCTGGTTTTGGATAAAAGTTATTTTATGTAACTCTGTGTGAATTTATCTCACACTGAAGTAGTCCACGATTAATTGTAGTGCTCATGATCCTCCTCTGAATGTGCTGAGCACACCATAGAACCACAGAATCATGGAATGGTTTGTGTTGGAGGGGGCTTAAAAGTCATCTAGTTCCGACTCCCCTGCCATGGGCTGGGTCACCTGCCACTAGACCAGGTTGCCTCATCCAACCTGGCCTTGAACACTTCCAGGGATGGGACTCCCCCACCTTCTCTCAGCAGCTTGCTCCAGTGCCTCACCACCCTCACAGTAAAAATTTTTTCCCAGTATCTAATATAACTCCATCTTCTTTTAATTTAAAGCCATTACCCCTTGTCCAATCACTCCATGCCCTTGTAAAAAGTCCTTATCCAGCCCTCTTGCAAGCCCTCTTTGGGTACTGGAAGGTGCTAAAAACTCTCCCTAGAGCCTTCTCTTCTCCAGGNCCCCACCTTCTCTCAGCAGCTTGCTCCAGTGCCTCACCACCCTCACAGTAAAAATTTTTTCCCAGTATCTAATATAACTCCATCTTCTTTTAATTTAAAGCCATTACCCCTTGTCCAATCACTCCATGCCCTTGTAAAAAGTCCTTATCCAGCCCTCTTGCAAGCCCTCTTTGGGTACTGGAAGGTGCTAAAAACTCTCCCTAGAGCCTTCTCTTCTCCAGGCACTGCAATCCCAACTCTCAGCATGCCTCCACAGCAGAGGTGCTCCAGCCCTCTGATCATCTTTGAGGCCTCATATGGACTTGTTCCAACAGTTCCATGTCCTTCTTTTGTAGGGGACTCCAGAGCTGGATGCAGAACTGCAGGTGAGGTCTCACCAGAGCAGAGCAGAAGGGCAGAATCCCCTCCCTCACCTGCTGCCCACAGGGCTTTGGATGCAGCCCAGGACACGTTTGGTTTCTGGGCTCTGAGTGCACACTGATGGGTTAAGCTGAGCTTCTCTTCTAGCAACACCCCAAGCCCTTCTTCTCAATCCATTCTCCTCCCAGCCTGTGTTGGTGTTTGGGATCTGCCCAACCCAGATGCAGGACCTTGCACTTCACCTTGCTGAACTTGATGAGGTTTGTGGAGCTCCACCTCTCAAGTCTGTCCAAGTCCCTCTGGATGCCATCCCTTCCCTCCCTTGTGTCAACTGCACCTCACCGCAAACCAAAACAGAACTCCAAAGAAACCAAACATTACTTGAAATAACATTGTCAAGGCTTGAATATTCACGCTCTCTGTGAGATAAGCCTGGGTTTAAGGTTATTCCCAGATCTGTGCAAAACTGGCTGTAGAAGCAAACCCATTTCCTTTTGAATCCTGAGGGAGGGAGGTTCTGATCTGCAGCAGTGGTGGTGTCTCAGGTGGGAGGCATGGAGTGTGCTCATCTGTGGTGTGTCCTGGCTTGAAGGATATTCAGACTGAAGGAGTTCATTCCCCACACAGCTTAGAAATGTATCCAGCCTAAAAAGAAAGAGATAAATTCTACAGTGTCAAAAATCCATTTTGGTTTATGTTCAATCCCTTTTAAGCCATTTTTTTGACAAACAAGTATTGCTGATTGCTAAGTACTTACACACTGCAATTCTTTACTTCCTTTTCTTTCTTTAATGCAAAGGGGAGAAAGATCATGTTAGTAAAACTATGAAAACCTTGAATGTTTTTGTTGGATGGACTTAAATGCTTAAAATTACAAAAAGAAAGGAGCAATTTGATGTCAGATATAGGACTGGAAAATTCAAAAATGTTCTCTTCAACAAAGATTTCTTTGAAGAGTTAAAAAGAGATGATACATTTTTTTAATCTCTCTATATAAAAGGATCATTTACCATAGTCTCTGAACTTTTCAAACTCTCAGCTTTTAGTAAAATTCACTGAAAATTATATTATAAATCACCTTTCCCTCTGAATGATTTGGATTTCACTAGCTGACATCTTTTGTTAGTAATAGATGCAATAAAACTACCTGTGCCAAGCAAGTCAGACCCTTGTGTTTATAGTAACAAAGCAGAAGGATTTACAATCTAGTGTAAAAAGTTTTTATGGTTCACTATAATTCTTAAATTCAAAGTGTTTCTTAACTTTGAGGCAGAAACAATAAAGGTAAAGAGATGACCTATTACTACTACTTTTTCCTCAGTTGATTTCGAAGAACATTGTAAAGGTGGTTTCAATTTTAGAGATGGTCAGAAATTACAGTTTGAAAAGATTTTTCAATGGAAAAAGGTTTTTTGTGAAATCAGAGTTTTTCTATCTTCTATGAGGAAAACAAAAGTGATACACCCCAACACACCTAAAAAGCATCTGTAATTTCAGTATTCATATAGAATATGAAATTATGGGAGAGCCTTTCAAGCAGTTAACTGGAAGGTTGGTTTAATGCCCAGACCTCTGCTCAAATGTTTAAGCAAAACTGATCTCAGAGAGGGCTTGTATCTACACAGTAAATTTTATTTCTACCCCAGGTTTGTTTTTTTAATATATATTAATATAAGACAAAATATTGCAAGTTCCTATTGCTAGCTTAATTTATTTCTACAGAAACTTCTTCTGAGGCAGTTTAATTTTTTCATGTTTAAAAATAACATATATCCTATCAATCTAAAATTTAGAGAGGTTAAGGCACAATCATGACATGGTTTTATAGAATCGTACCCTGAAAGAAAACACAGATCTGTTTACTGTTAAAGTAAAGGGTTTTTTAACTTCTTAAAGATCTATTTTAGACCCTATTTTAGGAAATTGCAAAGGGATATGTGAGCAGAAGCACAGTACAAATAAAAAACCACATTGATGTTCCTGGTTAAAAGCCATCAGATCAGAGAAGCCAGCTCTCACAAGACAAAACTGAAGGTCCATAGCTGTGTGTTTATTTTTGGGAGATGGAAGTGTTACTCATTGATGTGGTGGGGTTTGCTGTGTGGAGAACAGTGGAATTGTTGGTTTCCTTGAGTATTACCAGTACGGACCTGATGGATTGCATGATTCCAAATGTCACTCTGAGCAGTGGGAGACCACTGTCAAAGGGAAAATATGAGTGCAGGGCTCAGTTCACGATCACAGAAAATGTTAGAGTTGACTTTGGGGAGGGTTTGCCAGCTCTTTTTATTATTTGTTGCCAACTTCAGTATTGGACAAGGGCTTAGCCTGAGTATGATCTCTAAAGTCAGAAAATGGACTGAGTTCATATTGCACTTATGTACATTAGTAAATAGGATATCTCCTCCTGCTGCCTGAGTCATCTCTTTGATGTTGTTGACAACACTATGGGTTTCTGACAAAGAGTTTTCTTTAAAGGCAACTTGGCTGCATCTTTTCTGCCCCTCCCACGTGCACATCAGTAATGATTGCACATCAGTAATGAGCTGGCTTTTCCTGAGGAGAGAAGTGATCCCTTCTAACCTCAGCCTGACTGGGACCCTGCTTAGCATAATGTGCAAAGAAAGCAGCATTTCAGATTGAGATGTCACTGAGAGTGGTCAGGTTGGGAAAAGATATCAGGAGCATCCTCTGACTGTAAATGCAACTTTAGAATCTTCTCTAAAGAAAGGTATTTTTGCTACTGAAAGTAGGTGACCATCACTGAAGTGTTAGTCAGGTTCTTTTGGGAAATAATGCTTCATTCATCCCAAAAGCAGTGTGGCATCAGCAGAAAATCAGGACTCTGTACTGTGATCACAATTAATGTGCTCTCTGCTGCGATCAATTTACACCTAATGATGCATTTAGTGGTAATAAAATTGTGAAGCTACAAAATAGCCTTTCCATTGTTTTAATTTGGTGCATTTTAAATGTCAAGGAAAGGTGGGGAGATGGTATCTATCATTTTGGAGAAAAAAATTCAAACAGTTGAGGTAGAAAGTCAGGAGAAAAGAAACAGATAATAAGGTTACTGGGAATTACAAGTCCTTTCTCTCTCTGTACAAATCATACGAGTGCTGAGTTAGGAAAATGACATTTAGAAAGTTGTTCTTATAATTAGAAATGCCCTCCTTACCTCTGTACAGTAGTATTCCCTCTGAAATTTCTCTGCCACCAGGTAAAGGAAGTCATTATGACATACAAATAGACCATGTTAAATTAACTTTATTAATACATTATAAGAATATTTTCAGCTGCTTTAGGCAAATCCTAATGCACATCTAATCAGCAAAAAAAATCCAAATATGCAAGAAGTCTGAATCATTGGGGAAGTTATGATACAAAGCTTATCTTCTAGGGAAGGAAACATGACACACCAGTTTCCATGGGTTGAAGATTTTGTTTAAAATATTCCTCACTGCAGCATGGGGCCAAAACAGACCCAATCCAACCTGTGAATCTCCCTGCTGGGGGGTTCAGGCAGGAATGTTTAGACATGAGAATTCATTTTTATTCCAGTGTATTAGTCTGTTCTCTTCAGGACTTTGATTCAGTGGCCCTTGGCTGGGCATGAAAAGCATTTATGTCATCCTACATTTTCTTAGGCAGGCAATGTAGATGAGGGCAGCTAAAAAAGAAATGTGGTCATCAAATACTTTGGACATGCAGAGCTGACTCACTTTTCTCTTCCTGCCCTGGAACAGCAAAAGACATTAGCTCACTTTTTGGCAAGAGGAGAAGTGAAATGAAGGACTGAGACAGACTGAAAATATGAGCTTGAGCAGGTGCAGGGAGGGTAGGTGGAAATACCTTTCAGCTGTTGAATACTGATTCACAGGGTTTGAAGTGCATTTTTGCATTTTCCATAAAATCTTGGGGTTTGGAGGGACAGAATGTTTTCAAGGGCCATCAAATTTCAATTGATAAGGAACAGAACAAGAGCAGAACCACAAGCATGTCCCAATTCTCTTCCACAACTTAATACCACCTCAGGTAAAGTGCTGAAGTTGAAAATTTTCTGTTAATAAGTTTTAATATTTACTATTTTCCCTTTTGGACCTCTTTAAAACTTCAAGATTCTTGCATTTCTCTTAAGGATTTTCCACTCTTTAGAAAAATACAAAGTGCTGAACTGTTAAAAGCAAGCAGATAGCAAAGGCTGTCCATGTTAATCCTGTTCTTCTGTCTAGAAGACAAGGATGCAGGGAGAAGAACTGTAAGCAGCACGTTTTTATACAATAGAGATGAGAGTGAGATGTGTTTATGTACACCTTTATTGTAAAACAGACAGAAGAGAGAGAATTTCACCTTAGGAAAGCCACAAAGAACTGGAGCTCATTTTATCTTTGCATCAATTCAATGCAAGAGTGAGAAAGCAGAGTGGTGTGAGATGAAAACATGATGTGCAGAGTATCTCCTGAATTTCAGCAGAAAATGTTTGGTGGAGCTGCTACTCCTCCTGCACATGACAAATTTTCTTTGCATTTATAATGTCCTTTTTTCGAGGACGCGCAGTGATAGGACAAGGGGGAATGGTTTTAACTGAAAGATGGAAGGTTTAGGTTAGATATTTGGAAGAAATTTTTCCCTGTGAGGGTGGTGAGGCACTGGCAGAGGTTGCCCAGGGAAGCTGTGGATGCCCCATCAGCTCCTGGAACTGTTCGAGGCCAGGCTGGATGGGGCTTTGAGCAACCTTGTCCAGTGGAAGGTGTCCTTGCCCACGGCAGGCAGGTTAGAAGTAGATGATGTTTAACATCTCTTTCAACCCAAATCATTCTATGATAATCCAAACAAATCCATTTTCTGTAAAATCTGCAGCCTTATGTGGCTGTAGCACTGTTCTCCTGATTCCTGGTCTCTGCTAAAGGGACAAAGAAAGGGGAAGACAGAAACAAGTCCATCAAGGCCTCTGTACCTAATGCAAGTTCAATCCCTAAATAAAATTAAAAAACTCAAACAAACAAACAAAATGGTATATTCCTTGATTTTGTGATTTTCCTCAAGGAGACTGCCCAAGAGTGGTAGGAAAATAAACAAGTAAGCCAAAGATCTCCATTTGGCCCTACCCCACATCTTCCCATTTTGTTTGTAATGAAGTCTCCTCCCTTCCCTGCCTTTGGCAGGCAAACAAGGGTTTTAATTTCAAGCTCTCAGGAGGCTGTAGGAAGAGATGATTTATATTTATTCAGACCCAGTCATGAGTTACTCATGTTTACATGCTTCTGGATGGCTGGAATCACATAAATGGCACATTCATATCTATTTACAAGTGAATCTTTAGGGACCTTATCCTTGCTTCTAACATCTTTCTCCTGCTTCCTGAGAAGTTCCTGAAATGTGGCACGTTGTGCCTTCAAACAAAAAGAGGCACATTTCCTAGGAATACTTTCACATATTGGACACCTCCATAAGTTAGAATGCTGACATAAAGTGACTTTTTTTCTGTGAGAAACTGCTGGCATCAAGAAATCCAGATACCAAGCAGAATGACAGGATTCCACTAGGGAAACATGCTTCAGATGCTTCCCACAAATCAAAGGCAATTTCACAGGTGATGTCTCAGAGTAGGAGAGCATGTAGGTGGGATTGACTCTGACAGAAGAGGAAAGGTGCAGCCTAAGGGGACATCCTGCTGTCCCCGTGCTGTTGCATCTTTTTGGGATGGTGCTCTCTTTCTACTGCTGCTGCCTTCTCTCTCATCTCCCTGCACCCAGCTGGTGCTGGCTCTTGCTCAGGATACAGTGACTTTTGGGTCTACTGCTCCCCAGGTTTTGCCCTCTCCTGAAGTAATTAAAGTTCTTTTGTTAGTGAATAAAGATATCTTGCACTTCTTTATCATCTCTCCACATCCAGGTCATCTTCATTGTCCAGTCTCACTTTGAGGAGTTCAATTCATTACAAAATAGAATGTACAGGCTGAAAATCAAGATCTTTTACTCATTTTTTTTCCTCAGGGCAGAATCCCTGCCCTATGTAATCCAGTGACACAAGAGCTAATCCTTTTATTCTTAGAAGTGTTGTGAACATAATAAAAGACTCTTTTCCTTCTATTTCTATCCTTGAATGAGTTGTGGACACTTCAGAGGTATCCATCCCATCAGAGACATAACCTGAGAAAATTAACTATGTCTCTTCCCCCAGTTCATCAGTAGATGGTGGCAAAGAGTTCTTGCTCATCTTAGTTTCAGACCCAAGGGCTGCACAAACACGACAATAACCACAACTGATGGGTAATATTTTGCCATCTGCTGCATTCCATATCTTCAAATGCTCTATTCATGTTTGGATGAACCTGTAACAGGTTTGGAGGAAGCTGTTGGAACTTTTATTTGCCCTCTCACGTGCAGTTTTGTGAGATCACAGAATCATTTGCTGGCACCTTGTTCCAGGTAGCCCTTATCTTCTGAAGGCCTCCAGAACTTATTTCTCTGACTGAATCCAGGGAGTTCACCTGTTTTCAGCTGTCTAGGTTCTCCTCTTTACCCACTAATTCGTCTTTATTATTGTTATTGTACCTGAATTATTTAACTATGAGGCATATAGGAGAATGATGCCTATGAACCATGCAGCAAACCACAACTCTATTGCAATTTGCATTACTCTATAAATAGAAAATAAAATAAAAATTATTTGTCTGTACAGGAAACCAATATAAAAAGGCCATACAAAGTCTCCTACATGGAAGATCTTACCAGAGAAATAATTATCTCCTGAAATTACAAGCAGTGCACTTGAATTCTCAACAGCATCTTGCAGCATAGACTAGTATTTCATTATTACAATTTCATGGTACTCTAAAATCAGTAATCCTAAAACCTTTATTTGAGATTAGAATACACATTGCATTTTTTTCACTGCCAAATTGTTTTGCAATTTTGTATCAGCAATGTGCTAATAACTAGACCAAATTATCATTTTAAGCTTTATTTGTGACAGATCACAGCACATGTCTACAGTCTATCCCTTAGCAACACAGCTTGGGAGATACATAAAATTGTGGGTGCCTGTACTGTTGGCAAGAATATTGAGAAAATCTGGTGAAAAACTATGGGGCAAACAACAGTGTTGCTCCTAAAACTAAATCTGTTACCTAGTTCTACCTCCACTCTCAATTATAAACTGACATCTGTGACAAGGAGAAACAGCAAATGTCAGTTTTATTTTCAACATGGTGTTATTTTTACTTTTTTCCTCCACCACTTCATAGCCATCAAAATGTCCCTCCAATGAAGCAGGGAAGTGCAGCTTCCTCAAACACTCAAAACCAGCTTGGGAAGTGAAAGTCAAAGTCATTTTCTCTCACAGAGAAGTACAAGCAGTGAGAGTTGCTCTGTACTGGAACACCCATCCACGTTAATGGCTCTGAAGTGCTATTCTTAATTATAACATTTAGATTAATTTTAAATACTTAAGAGGAAGGGAGAAATGTCACTGTGTACAGCTGATAATTGCAGAAAGCTTGACTGCAGAGAGGAAAGCAAAGATGGTATTTAACTGTATGGGAAACAGGGCAGGAAGTAACACAGAAGATCCAATAAAAGAGAGTGATCCAGGCATGCCTTCGGACATCTGCCACAGTGGAAAACCTCAAAGCAGAGATTCTGGATGGAGATCTGAAAGGCTTGGCCCACTTAGTGTGGGTGGGCAGCAGACAGTGGGGGACTTTTACAAAAAGGTCACACATATAACCTGTTATTTCAATTAAGGCAAAATACAATTAATCAAAGCTTAGAAAAGAAAACAATGCATAACTAACTTATTGTCACAACATTTCACCAGCGTCTTAGAGGAATGCAAAAAGAAGCCTTTAGGCAGTATAAGTGTTAACTTGATGGCTGACATGGTGTACACAATGTGCATAGTCTTTAATTACATGCCATAGTCTAATTTTTGCACAGGCTCCCTACCTTAAGTGCGAGGAAGGTGACCTCATGCATGGACAGAACTGTGTTTGTTACAGGTAGTTCAAAACTTACCTGCTGCTCAGTGTTCGAGGGTTCAGCTTCGTGTCCACAAGGATCTGCTATAGTTTATAATTGAGGTACTGCAGAAACATATTCATAACACATTTAACCTTCGAATTCCTTGACATTAGACTCTGGGGGAGCACTGGGGCATTAATCACAAATTCACACAGAATCACAGAATGAACTAGGTCGGGAAAGACCTTTGAGATCATCAAGTCCAACCTATGACCTAACCTAACACCTCCTTATCAACTAAATCACAGCACTGAGTGCCACATCCAGTCATTTTTAAAACACGTCCAGGGACAGTGACTCCATCACCTCCCTGGGCAGACAATTCCAGTGTCCAATTACTGTTTCAGTGAAGAATTTTTTCCTGACATCTGACCTAAACTTCTGACACAGCTTAAGACTGTGTCCTCTCATTCTGTCAGTGTTGCCTTGGAGGAGAGAACAACCCCACCTGGCTACAGCCTCCTTTCATGTACTTGTAGAGAGTGATAAGGTCACCCTGAGTCTCCTTTTTCCCCAGGCTAAACAACCTAGGCTCCCTCAGCCATTCTTCACAGCGCTTGTTTTCCAAGCCCTTGTTAATTACTTAATTAATTAATTAATACCAACACCATGACCACCAGGGTCAATCAGTTTTTGCCCCTAAAGACTCTTCCAATTTCCGCAGAAAAGGACAAGGGGTCTGGCAGGCAGTAAGCTGAACATGAAGGAGGAATTTGTCCTTGCAGCAACAAAAGCAAACCAGGTCCTGGGCCACATTTGCAATCCTGTAGTCAGCAGATCAAGGGAAGATGTCATCCCACTCTACTTGGCATGTGTTAGCCAGATTTGGTCTTCTCAATTTAAGAGAAACCTTGATGTACTGGAGATGGTCCAGTGGAGGGCCGCAGACATGATTAGATGGTTGGAGAACTTGACACACGACCAGAGGTTGAAAATTAGCTTTGTCAAAAAGAAAAGAAAAAATTAGGTTTTCTAAACCTCGAGAAGGAAAGGCTCAGGGAGATCTAATCACCATCTTTTCCCTGCCAAGGAGGTAGTTGTAAAGAAGTGGAGGTGCTCCCTACACAGGGGTGCATGGGGATAGGACCAGAGGCAGTGGGCACAAGTTTCTTCAGGGAAATTTGTGGGAGTCCCCTGGGAGGGAAGGACCCTGAGAGGCATTCCCCAAGGTAGGGAGACACAAGAGGCTTCTGTCACAGGATGCACTGTTCCGTTATGCTGATGTACGCCTGTCCTGCTCCCTCAGTTGGCCCTGTTGGTTCCCCCACAGCTCCCTACCCTCAAACCATTGGTTCTGGTGCTCTCTCCCTGCCCCTATCGCCCATCATATTTAAACATCAGTTTTCTGTTGTCCTGGATTCTTGTTCCCGGATCTGTTCACATGCATGAGGCAACAGTAAACCAACACATGGAATCCCACACAAGAATCCTTCCGGGCTCCTTGCAGTTGACTCCTATTTGGAGCTACCCAGTGTGTGTGTGTGTGTATGTGTGTCTGTGTGTCNAAATTTTGTCTGGATATAGAGAAAAAAAATGCTTCACTGCAAGAGCAGTTAAGCATTGGAATACATTTTCCAGAAAAGTGGAGGAAATATTCAAGACCTGGCATAACAAGGCCCTGGACGACCTTACCTAAGGCACTGCTTGGAAGGTTCATCCATATGATCTCCCCTTTTAAATGAGAGTTTTCTATTATTCACTTTCTGCCACTGTCCTCTCTAAGAGGAGAGAAAACAGCTTCGGGTTCATCTTCCCCTGTGCTTCACCCATGAGAGAAGAACCATACTGCCTGAGAATGATTTTGGAAAGAGTTAGGGAGAAAAGAGACAAGAAGAAAGTGTCATTTACACCTCCAGCTCCCACCTGATACAATGGACAAGCCTATCCTAAGGGATTTGTCCTGTCTCTGCTGCCTAAATGTCCTGAAAACTATTCCTTGTCCCCCACTGTGACCTTCACTGTGGCAGCAGCTGTCAAGTGATAAGCATAACTGTCTCTCCAAATAGAACAGTATATTGAACTGTGTAAAATAAATATAATTCCAAACTCGTATCTTCCAGCAGCAGCACTACATTGTCTCTTAGCATAATGGATTTGTTAGCATAGCCTTGGTTTGAGAAGTGCAACAGGAACAGCTAAGGTGAATTATGAGAGGTTAACAATGAAAAGTAAGCATTGTGTGCTGAGCTGATGACTCATGCAGAGTCTCTTCAAGAGATGCACATATTAAAAACAGCTGGAAAATATCAGACAACATAAAAAATCCACCATTGCTCTCTTAACCTGCAATGCTGTAAATAGATCTGGAAATTTAGTGCTGATTATATCTTGGTTTAGAAGCTGTGGTGGAATATGTGACACCACAACAGTTACAGTGCGGCTTTTGATTTATCTCACTGACAACCATCAGCCCCTTCAGTGCCTCACTGACAAATAAGCACAGAAGAGGACAGACATGCAAACGGGAATGTAACTGATTTATACAAAGTGGGAAAGAGCTCTGTCTGCACGCGTAGCCATATCCCTGTGCTGGCTGATATGCACTTGCTTCTCTCTAATGGCTTCTGTGCCTGATTTATAAGGCATCCAGTAGGTTTCTGATCTGTCAGCAGCTGCGTGCTGGCTTAGCTTTAAAAAACACACACATGTCTCTAGAAGATGACCCATGAAGCTCATAGGAGAATTGGAAATGAACAGAATCCACATTCCTCGTGCTTTGTTGCCTTGAGTCTCCTCTCCATGTATTACAATATGAACTGGAAAGTGGGAAGTTTATCAAGCATTCAGTTGACTTGAAAGATACAATGTCTATATATTAATGCTTCAAATATGTGTTTAAAACTATATTTCAAACTTGTGAACGAAGGTCCTGGAAAAACAGAAGATTCCAATTAAGCTTTAAGGAACATCAATTTGTTAGATATGAAATTATATATAATTTAAAAATAATAAAAATCAGCTGTGAAAGGAAATAATTTTTATTGATTAGGATTGTGTTGTATCCACAACAATTTAATTCTTATATACAATGCCACATACAGTATGAAAGGGCCAGTGTTAATTCTTTAGTCAGAGACCAATTACAAACCTGCAGGGCAAGAATAAATTTCCCCATGTGCAAGTGGGAATGTGAGCAGTTTCTGTGACTCATCCAAAGTCATGGAGGGAATCAACTGAAGAGCTCAAACTGTCTCCTAGACCCACCACATGCATATTTCCTTTGGATGAAGTTTCTGAGTTTTCTGAACTCTGGGTGTGTGAAGTTTGTCAGGTTATCAAGTCACCGAAGTACATCTCTGAGTAGATCCATTTAGATTCAGCAAAAGCAATACTTGTATTGCTGAATTAAACAGAGAGTGAGAATATGGAATGGATATTGCCCAGAGCGATCAATAATGAAGATGTTTGCTCCTAGAGACATCACTGAATACAGATGTTAAGTCCATGGCATAAGTGAAATTAATCACGTTGCTAAAAAAACCACAAGAAATAATATAATAACTCGTCCCCCCACTCCAAGAGCCCTCAAAACCCAATCCAAGAGCACTCAAACCCCAGCCCATCAAATGTAGGTTAGTATACTCAATATTTTCTTTTCCTAGGTATTTGTTATTCTAACAATTCAATGCACACACTTGCCACTGTAAATCTTACTCTTCTTTGTAAATAGTAGTAGGCTTCCTTTGGGGATCTTCCCCCTGGCATACCACATATTATTTTCTAGTCTTAAGCAACTTTTGAACCTAAAAGTATTCCTCTACACTTGGTTATTTTGCTTCCTTCTTAGCTTGTTCTAAACTGCTGCAAATTTACCCTGAGCCCACCCAAATCTGGATCCACATTTTCACATTCAGAGGAGAATCATACACAATGACTATTCCTATTCCGACAAATAAAATCAGATTGATACAAAGAAGTGTCCTTGAAGTGAAATGTATCACTGTGTTTTACTTCTACAAAGTTATAGCCTCCATTTTTCCCCCTCCAAACAGCAGAAGAAATTAAATAGAAAGAGCTTGGATGAGGACTTGATTATTTAGACTTCTTCTCTCACAGTAATCACAACTTTTCCCCTGCCCCAAGCTTATTCCTTTGCTGCCAACTGTCCTGAATTCAGTGGGCAGGCACTTCTGCTACAGAATAGGGAAAAAAAATTGCTGTAAGATAATAAAATATATTCAGACTATCATGCTCACTACCTATTACCAAGGAAGTCCTTTCAGGCATTGCAAAAAAAGTGATAAACTTCAGTCAGATGAAAAACTCCACTGAAGCCCATCCATGAGAGTGCTGACCCACTGCTGAAGCAAGAAGGACTCTCCAGGACTTGGATATTATAACTTAAATGAAGTCTCTAATTACTGGCAGACATTCTGTCTCAGCTCCTTCCCTCTCTGTTATCCTCAAATGTAAAGAAGACATCAGGGCTTTGGGTATAACTTACATTTTATTTAAGATCCCTTTTTTTTCTTTTCCTCAACCCATGAACATTAGCCTGCAACTAGCATTCAACAAAAATACTACTTTTTTTTATGTGTGCAAATACTCACACCACATAAAGTTAGTCAAATGCTTACACGGAAGCATGAAATCAGCCAAATTGGCAACCAGGAAACATGAGAACTAAGCCATATATTAGTCAAGGGCATGGCAAAACTTGCCCATTTGATCAAACCAGCATGGGACAGGTAAAAAACACATGGAGGTGCCAGGACCTCCTTGCTTAGTGCTCTCCCTGAAGCTCTTACACAGAGGGTGATTCCCCTCTGCCTCCTGTGCTGTTGAATCATTCACTCCCACGCTACATAGCTTGGCATTATTTGGGTTACAGGCTTTGCTGGAGGTCCCAAATGAGGCTGGAAACCATTACATTAGTTATGCATATTAAGACTTGATCTGGCACAGCAGTGAAGAGTTTACTGTGCAAACAGGGTATGTGAAAAAAAGTATTATCACTTTTATTGATAGATAGTGATAACAGGCGCAGAGTTTTGATTTTCTGGCAGATGTGTACTGTTCCTGCCTGTTATTCCATATGCAGAGCCCTGAAACTCAATCACCTATCTTAACCCACTGCCTTAATCACCATCTGCTCAGAGCAGGATTGGGGACACTCAGTCTCACTTTGTAAAGGTGTAAACCTGCCTGTGTGCTAACTGTGTTTGTGTTCAGTTTGAACACAACCATTACTCCATTTTAGTCTCACTTCAGAACCAGTGACATAGGTTTTCTAGTGTTGGCTGTTAGTTTTCATTCTCAACTGAAGTCTCATTTCAGAAGAAAAAGAAAAAACCTAGACACCTTAAAATGTTCTAAGATTTTTTAAACTGAACGTGAAAAATTAGTAACTCAGCATGACTCAGCATTGCCATTCAAATGCCATTGCCATTTCAAAAAATGCAAGCCTGTAGGTCAGCAGCTGATGGTCATCAGAGCCTGTTAATGAGGCTGGTCAGCATCACTCAAGACTCCTTTTAATTTTAACCTGTCCCTAATGAAATCTCTGTCATTTCAGACTAAATTGGGAACTTCAAAGAGCATAACTCCATGGAAATACGAAGGCGCAGGCCTGGATGTCCCACCAGGCTCCAGTTCAGCAGCATCCACAGGCGATCAGTGCTAGGGATTGGGCCAAATGGGGCCCATTTACAGCCTTCATAATGTACATAGGTCTGGATTTTCATCAAGGCATCCTCTTTAGCACTTTGCCAGATCTGTCAAGCTCCTGATACAAGCTGGGATGGGACCTGGGCGTGCACTGTCTCCTCCACAATGAACAGTGCCATAGCAAGCAGGGGGAAAAAATCATCCTTACTACTCAACACAATGAAAGAAGTATGCAGACTTACAAAAAGCTGTGCCTGACAAGCTGTGAAAGCAAACATAAATTGCACTTAACTGCACTTAATTTTTTTTGTACTATCAATTCATAGGCGGGGTAAGAATTCCTGGAACCTGGGGCATTCCAGTGCAAACAGAAGCAGAATCTGCCTGTTCTTGTCTGCAGCTGACTGGGTGGTTCTGCTTTCCTTGCTCCACAGAATGACTGCATAAATCCACTTTTTCTTGGAAAGCTGAGACACCAAGTTCAGCTGCTACACACTTGCTTGCCAAAGCAGAAGCAGCCTCCTGCTAAGTAATCTTTCCCAGGTAGCAGAATTTTTATGGTTCTTTAATGCTTCATCAGGTGTTAATCATAACGTTTTACTGTCTGAATAACAAGCTTATCTCCCTCAAGAAAGCTTTGGTTCACATCCAAAATTCTGTTCTCAGAGTAGACAATGTACTTTGATAGCAGTGACCACAACCTGTGCCCAATGAATTTCCAGAATCATGGACTGAATGAGAACATTTGTTAGTTGCTGCCTTTGATATTACAGAAGTGCTTACAATTTATTCATCAGGATACTGATGCTGAAAAAAATCAGTAATTCCAGAAAGGAATAGTCTCTTTTTCCTCTTTGCTCCTGTGCAAAAATGTAGCGTGATTAAGGTTAAAGGATAGCAGTGGGGTGTGTGCAGGTGAAAATCAGCACCTCACTTTTGTGCTCAAGAACTGGAACAAAGCAGAAAGCTCTGTATTCACAGTATCATGGCCAAATTTGTCTTTTCTCTCTTCCATAAAAAAGGGGATAAAGTTCGTTCTTTCCCAACACATGGTGGAACCTGAGCTCTCTGTCAATATTTTGAAGACATCTCTTTAGTGAAGTAGAAACCAAAACTTCATGTTCAGAGCGGTTTTCTGAACACTCGCAGCGGTTTTCAAGTGCTTGCTCCTTCTGAGAATGGGACTTAGCCTCCTAAACCACAGGGTTAGTTCTAAAAGCTTTGCTCCCTCTCCATCGTGCTTGTACAACACTCATCTGGTAAAGCGCCACTCCCTGAAATGTTCCACTCCCAGGTCTCGAGTGGTCACTGGAAGAGCTGTTGTTTTGCACTGTACAAGGTCATAATAAGTTATTCTGCCCAGAATACTTTAAGGTTATTCTTGTCTTTATTTTTACCTGTAAAATAAACATAACCTTATAATGGTATGCTTTAGTCAATGCTCTTCAGACAAGAAACAACCATCGCTTTCATCCTCCTTATGGCAATTTTTAGCTTTTATTTTTTACTCTTTGATCTCAGAATATCTTATGAAGGAAAATATACAGTGAGTACCTACACCTGAAATCCTTTCAACATCATCTTTATGGACTTGAGGTCAAAGCCTCGCTCTTAATATGCCCTTTTCACATGTGAATCATGCTTCAGCAGAAAAGTGTGGATGTCAAGATGTTCATCTGGTGACTGCAGGGCCTGGGTGCTCCAAGGAGAAATCATGGTAAGGTTTGGAAGATGTTGCTGCTGAGTACACAGAGGGGCTGCTCCAAGACTGAACCTCCCAGGGCCACAAAGACAGCTCCTGGCTGAAGGTCTGCAAGCCCCAAAGAGTACTTCAAGGTTTCTGAAAGTAACCCCACACATGGACTGCTGCCTTATCCATACCAGGAGCATGGCCACTCCCTGGGACACAGCCTGAACCTTTGCTATCAACTTTGCCTGCTGTATTTCTCCACATGCACTGGTAGAAAAAAAAAATCCTTCATCTTATGAAAGGTGGATGAGAAATGTGATGAGAGCAAAGTGCATTCACTTTGATTCTATCTCATTCAGCACCTGCTGGGTTTACCTGCCTTTATGGAAAAGTCATGTGAAGCACAAGGCTGGAGTCACAGTCACCTTGCAGATGTAGGCGTGCATTGTGGTGTGTCATTGCCAGACTCAGAGGCGAAGTTGGAGGGCTCTGAGGCTCAGAAAAACAGTGTCCATCAGCCTTGACATTGTGGGGGTACAACATGCTTCTCTCAAGTCCTTTAGCTGGCACAATGGACACCAGAGGTTGTCATGCAGCATGTCCAGGAGCTGCTGTTCTGGGCTAGGTGACATGCTGGGCTCACTCTTTGGTTCTACATGGACACTTATCAGAAAAGCCTAGAGAAGAAAAAGTTGTCTAGTTTAACCTCAGTTTAATATAATTCACGTCAGTTCTGCTGCAACATTAGCTGCTGGCCCTGGTGTTAGCAGGATTTTTACATGGAGAGCTAAGCTCACTGCAGTCCTTCAGATATTTTTCAAGTGACTTGCCAAATATCTGATCTCATCAAAGGCACTTGTACAAGGTACACCCTGAAACTGAGCTTGCATCCAGGGCCTCCAGCCAGAGGGTCTTGTGGGCTTTCAGAGCTTGAACAGAATCTGATCCTGTCACGCAGGCAGGATGAGCCAGGCTACAGGAGACAGAAGAGTCTGTTAATATTTTAGCCTTAGTTTTTCTTGCCAGAGTGATTTTTGTTTTTCTTTCTTCTTATATTGTTCTGACAGAAACTGGATATCTGCAGCCCATCAACTTTTACAGTTTTTTTTCCTTTCAGCCATGGTCACGTATTATGAAATGTGTTTTTTCATGGATGCCTCCCCTGTTGTTATGCTGACTACCTTCCCATCTGTTTGCAATCTCAAATCATTGCCGTGGCAGCAAAGGCATGGGAACAGCTGCCTTTCGAAATCCACAAAGTCCCATCATTATTCTGCACTTAGTCTTGGCTAAAGAGCTTACCTGGCTATGCTACAGGTCACTTCCAAGGGCAAAGCTTTTCAACATCCATGGCAAATAAAAAAAAAGTTTTTTTCTCTTATTATCAATCCCACCTTCCCTGGCTGCTTTCACTTTAATTTTTGTTACTTCTCATTTGTGCATCTTTATGACTGCTTGTTTTGTCTGTGCAGTTACAGGGGTGCGACCATGTGGTTCAGTCTCCTGAGAAGACAGCACCTCTGCGCCACCAGGCTTGCAGAAGCTTTGCATCAGAAGAATGCAGAAGTCTGTATCAGCAAAGATGGCTGTCTTGCCTAGAAGCCATTGGCTAAAGGTAGTTATTCATGAACACATTATAAAAGCTATCTTACTATTCCAAAGTGTAATGATAAGGCAGTCAACAAACAAATTTTTTTTAATCATTTTGATCTTTTAAAATATATATTTCTAGAGGTTTATTGGACATTTTCTGCTACTTTTCTTTTTTTTTTTTCTTTTATTTTCATTTTATCTTTTCTTTTTCAACATGATTTTTAACAATTTATGAGTACTTGATAACTTTTTTCTTCATTACCCTATCTAGTGTTTCCTCTCATAACTGGAAACCTTGTCATCTGCTATATCCTGCAGAAGGAGGTTCACAGATTAACAACATGCAATATGATGAAAAAATACTTTTTATTTCTTCTCAGTCTCCATCCCTTCAGTTTAATTGAATGTCCATAGTTCTTGAACTGAAGACATCATAAACTGTCTGTCCTAACAAACATTTCCATGCCAAAAACATCTTTTACAGACTTCTGCTGCATTTCCCCTTTTTTTCCCTAAGTCATCTCTTGTCTGGACTGAAGCCTTCCAGTTTAATCTCTCCTGGTATAAAATCAGTTTCTCACATTTACTGTAGCTAAGATGCTTCTCTGAATCTTTTCAAGCCTCATGTAAATCCTGCAGGATGGAAATACCAGTACATATCGTGTGAAGTGTGGGCAAGATACGGATTTACCCAGTAGCACAGTAGTGCTCTTCCCTTCTTTCTCCAGCCCTTTTTTAATAACTGCTTGCATTTCACTTGCTTTCTTAACAGCTGAAGTACACCAAGCTGATGTTTCCACTGTACTGTCACAACCCCAAGTTCTCACACATGAATGGTAATGGTCAGTTCAGAATCTGTCATGTTCTACCGACGAGTGGCATTGATTTTTATCTCACATGTCACTTCATATTTACCTCCACCAAGCTTCACCTGCCAGTCACCGAGTTCTGTGAGAGGTACACAAGGAAAAAAGCACAGGACTTTACTAACCCAAATATTGTAGTATTATCAGAAAACTTTTTTAATTAATTGCTTTTCCCAAACTTTTTAAGAATAAGGTCTAATATGGGTTGAGGGAAGAGACCATGAAGCAGAGAGAATAGAAAAAGAATGGTTCACAGAAGCACTCACAGCTCTTCCCTTTGAACCAGAAGCCCTCAGCACGCCTGATGGTCTTGGAGTGAAGTTGCCTGCCCTGTCTGTATTATATTGCAAGAGAAAAGAAAGTTACAAATGCCTAAAATTCTCAGCAATTAGGAAATTGACTCCAAGGAAAACAGATCTTGCAGGTAATATGTCATTGGACCATGAACGTGCTCAGGGATGAGGGAGGGAGGAGAGAACACCACAAGTTCCACCTGCTGAAAGAGATTGGCCACTTCCAGTGTGGTTTTCCAGCATTACCCAAGGAAAGTCATCAAACATAACCATATTTGGCTTTCCTCAGAGAAAGACCTATTCATGGTGTTCTCAGATTTTAAAAGGTTTTTTTTTCAAATTATCTAGAGCAGATTTGATTGCTCAAGCTTCCTTCTCCCAAATACATGGATGTCCAAAGCACATTTTTTCCTTACAGCATTGCCCTAATGCCTGTAGCTCCCTATGTGCCTGTGAGGTGAGCAAGTGTCACTCCCATTTACAGATGGAAGATGGGACAGGAGAGGTTCCAAGCCAAGGTCAGCTTTCAGGCCAGTGGTGGAGAGGCTTCTCACATCATTGTCTCCAAAATCCTCAACTACTGAAGCACCATTAGGCCATTTTCCCTCTCTGGTGATGATTTCCTTCCACTGACCTTGTGGAAACTCTGAATTAAATGAGTCTTCAGGGCAGGTGATTCTGAATCTTTCTCTTAAGCCTAACAAATGGGAGGCAAATTGGCCTTCAGACACTTTGGTATAAAGAACAGTGAGTCCAAGGTGAGAGAGGAGCTCATGAACCAGACCCACTTTGATCCTGTTCTTCGTTCACTTCTGTTACCACATCCAACCCTTCACTCAATTTCCTGAGAAACCTATAGTGTTGTTACTCTCGTAAACCTCAATTCTTGCTGATAAATATAACTATAGGAATAATACTACATACACTGTATGTAGTGTACAACTACACAAGCCAGTTGAAATACTGATCCACAAAAAACCTTACTAGGAAATTGCTTAATTACCTAGCCTGTGCTTAGAAAAAAACACTGTTTCCCAGCAATACCTTGCATGGACATGTAAATAACTGCTCTGTCAAAAGAGCATTTTGAAAGCTGCTAAATCAAGCACCCAGAAGTTAAGAAAGTGTAGTTCAGGTTGTCTTACCACTACTTCTTTGTTCAAATATATTCTGCAATTAGAGAGACACATGCATATATGGTTTAGTGGTGGACTTGACAGCATTGGATTAATAGCTGGACTCAACCTGGGAGGTCTTTTCCAACCTTAATGATTCTATGATTCAATATACTGTTATATACTATTCTATAATTAGTGGTTGAAAGAGAGGTGTCTCGGAATGTCTGCAGGGAGGAACTTGGCATGTCTGGGAAAGGGAATGTGCAACGTGAAACACCCAGAGCATTGTTGGCGTCATGAACGGCAGAAACAGAAAATTCACATCTTTAATATTGGATATGTACTTGACTAATGATCTGTATTTCAGATTCTTTTGGAAATGGGACCAAGGATTTGTTATAAAAATCTTTGCTCTCCCCCACCATGACATGGACGACAAAAGGATGATTAAGCTTAATATAGTAGCCCATATGTGACAAACACAACAAATTTCTTAGCACCACAATTGCTGCATTTTTACACAGCTGCTTCAAAGTACTCTCCTAGGGCTGAATTAAGGCTGTTGAGATAACTAAAACACACAATTCTGTTTCTAAACTGTGTTTATTTTAGGTTTAATTATACCTCTACATTCTCTTATTTTCAAAACTTTTATTAGGTGATAATAACAATTCTGCAATTCTCCCAGAATATCCACAGTTATTAAAGTGCTCTCCCAAAACGTAATTCTAATTTAATGTAATTTTTCAGAGTAGAAACATCCTTTGTTTTTCATAATTAAACCCTTACACATGAGCAATGTAAAAAGACACATTAGAAAACAAAACCTCCAGACAAATTTTCTTTTAGGTGCCACAATAAAAGAAATGTTGCTACACAAATCATCCAAAGTCTCAAAGGTATGGAATACTACCTTTGCATTTTTCTGAGTTTATGCTTAACCTTGGAGATATTGGATTTCCAGATTTGCTCAGTCTGAGTCACTGTACTCTGGAAAAGCTGATGCAGATCTGTTTTCCTCTTAAAACCAGTTCCTATCAATTTATTCTGACTCCTGCTCAATGTGAAGCTTGTCAAAACAGCAGGCACAGACTCCTCTCTTTTCTTTCCCCCTAGAATGTAATCACATTGACATTTCTATCCCCTTCCTATTAATCTCTTCTTCCTTCCCTCCATAGTACCTTTGCCTTCTCAGCAGCTCTGGAGATTCCTTTTTCTTGGCTTCTTTCCTGAATAGGCTTGTTGAGAATAGGATTTGGTGTGAAATGTGTTTTGATTTTCTAATGGGATTAATGGTCAGGTTTTGACTTTTTTGTCTGTTTTGGAACATTGCTTCCCTAGAAGAAACTTACTTTCTCCTGCAGGATACACTCATATAAAATGGTGTTTGTTCAAACTTCCGGTCTCTTCTGCTCTCACAGAAAGCCAGACCACCTCTGCCCTTAGAAAATATGCCATTTGCCAAAAATGCTGCTGGCTGTCCTCTGCAGAGGAAACATTATATGGTTGAATAAACTGTTATCATAATTGTTATGTCTCTTTTTGTTACATACACTTAGAAAGAGAATAGATTTCCCCAGGAAGTTTAGTTTTCATTTTCTAAAAGATTGCATTTTGAAGCTAAAATGTCACAGTTGTCTCTTATGCCAATAGCTTTTTAAGTCTATTTTCATGTGTATATATTTGTACATATCAGACTCATAGAATAGTTTGAGTAGGCAGGGACTTTAAAGAACACGAAGTTCCAAACCCCCTGCCATGAGCAGGCACATCTTCCACTAGACCAGGCTGCTGAAAGCCCTGTCCAACCATGGGAATACATTTTTGTACTCCTGGAGACCTTTGTGTGAATTGTTGTGAAAGCCTTGAATTTTTCATTTAAGATTGCTTTTACAGTTTATTAAATGAATGTGCAATCTTTGTGTATTTGCAGAGCTTTCTACTCTATCTGGTACAGCTTGTAGGAGTTTATGTCCTTCTGGGCAACTGGGAGGCAATATGCAGGCTTTCACAGAGTTTTCAGCTTACAGGACTATGGTGAGAAGACAAAAGAAAATTCTGTTTTTCAAGATATGTAACAGGCAGTCCAACATAGACTAAACCCTCCTTCCCTTTCACATTCTGCTTTGTTCAGATTTCAACTTAAATTCCATTTTACTGAACTATATTACTGAATCCAGCAGTAGTCAAGAATTTCATTTGGCTATGTCTAGTCCAGAAGTCTCTAGAGGCATGGACATTTATAAAAGCAAATAATTTCCCTGGACTGCTGCATCTTGATGCGCAGATTCTGACATTTGTGCAACCCCATTGCAAATCATCTTCTTTCCTTATGCACAGGTAATTAGTTTTCACCCTAGCTGCTGGAGAATCCACACAAAATTTTATTGCACTTTCTCTCGAGGAGATCTGGGACTTAAGCAAAAGTCACCTTTCCCTCTCCTTGTGATGGCATTACAACTCAAAAAGGAGAAACATAACTGTGTCATTACACTGACTGTAGGAGCCAGTGCACTTCTGAGAGCCCCTGTGGCAACATCTCAACATCTTCTCCATGGCCCAACATAAAATTTAGGTTGACTATTTTTCAGTGAACACATAAAGTCTGTCCTTCTCATTATCTGTCCCCTGGTATACTAATATGGGATTTATGTTGCCTAGTTTTATCTCTCTAAAAGCAAATTCCTTTATCTAGGTTAATCTATTCTTGTCCAGACTCACTTTGGAGTCAATAGGTAACAAGACCAGCTGAAAGAATAAATTCACTCCACCTCAAGGCTGGTGCCAGGTAAGAGGGTAATTTGACCTCTCTTTGTAGCCTCTACTTTGTCATTAGCTAAGGAGAGGACCTGGACAATTAACCCACTCTTTTGTAAATTCTAGAGGATCAGTGAGGGTGTCTTTGTAACTACAAGCAAAATTTGCATTTGCAGTGTGACTTTAAAGCAGTCCCAAGTTTGTTCAATATGTGCAGAAACCCCAAGGTTTTGTGTGTGTCCTCCCATGAAGTTTTACAATATCTGTAATATCAGAAAGCTTGTGGGACACTGCACAAAATAAGGATGGTGGAAGGGGAATTTTCAAAGATACCCATTTAACATAAGAACATGTATTTATATCACTCCTTTGAAGTTTCTGACCTCCTCCCTTCCTCAGGAAAATTTGGTTTAAAACTCTAAATCTGTAAATGCAAAACCTGCTCACTTAGCTGTATAGACCAGATTCCTGAGTCACACTGGATAAATGGTACAGGGCAAAAATATCCCTTCTCCTTCTCTCCTGCAGTTCAGAGAAATCAATAAGGTCAGGCATCAGCATCAGCTTTGAGCACTTGAACAAATGTTCTGCAAGACTGGGTTATAAGCAAAGAAAGAAAAATCAAGCTGCAGGTCCCAGTGAGACAGCAAAAGCATGAGAGCATTAAATCAGGAGAAACAGCAACTGAGTTTTGCTCTGCCCTCAGGATGTTTGGGGTCACAGGAGAGCCCAGGAGAGCTGCTGCTTTGCATGGATGTTGGTCACTCATAGCTCCCATGTCACATCTGTCAGCAACATGAAGCTGTCTCAGAAATCCAAGACATTTTCTCCAGAGGCACTCATGCTAAAGCAACTATACTCTGTGCCCTCTGTGCCGTGGTTTAGGGTCCTTTGCAGGATTATGAAGCTGCTGTTCTGACATACCTGGCTGACCAGAAAAGGTGGATCAGATGGCTGAGTTTGGGGGATGAAAGAGAAGAATGTTTCTCCAGAGAGATCGGGAAGGCTAGACTAGAAGTACTCTGGGAAGAAAGTGGAGGAACAATATTTTCCCTGGTTGATGGATTTGACCCTCCTTGTCTGTTATTTTCCAGTTGAGACATCTGCTGGATAAAACAAGTGGAAAGCTCAGGAAAGAAAATTTGGACCCTCTTGTGAGGCTGAGCTATCTCCCAGCTGCAAATCCATGAAAGGTTTTGACTCAGATGCTGGTTTAGAAGTAGTCAGGGATGCCATAAACCAGGACACGGCTTGTGTTTGTGAGTCCAGACACACCACTTCCAAATGCTCTGTGTGCCTGTGTGTGTGAACAAATTTGACTTAAACCACCCAAAGCCAGGTCTCTCTGGCCACATAAAAGGCCAGAGAGCTGTCAGAGCAAATGGGCCCTAGACAGAAAATGCCATTTTCTGCATAGGCAGCATGGATGCAATGTGGTGCTCTGCTCAGTCTGCTACAAATGTTACAGAGGAACCAATATTTTTCCTTCTTAATAATCTTCATTGCTCAATTTGTTAAATCTCAAATATGTCTGCTTCTGCTAGTTAACTTAAGACCATGAAAGACACTGTATCAGATTAAAAAACAAAGAGGATCTATTTTCTCCACCATGCTGCTACCAGCAGCTGCTAACAATAGATATCTACAGCGAATAGAAGGAAAGGTCATAAGAGCACTGTAAAAATAGAGTGACTCTTGTCCATAATACTCTCCCAAACTCTGTTCATCCCAGTGAGAATTAATAGAGGTCAGGATTTTGGTAACAGCTCTAAACAAATGAGACATAATTAACTGGACTACATTTTAACAAAAGTATACTAAAATTTCCTAAGCAGAATGTCTTAATTTTCAGGTCTTAAATGTAATTAATTTCAAATGTTGCATTAAGTTTGTTATTTTGGTTTGTTGTTCTAGGCTTTTTTTTTTGGTGGTGTTTATTTTTTCTTGTCTTTTTCATTTCAATATCTCAACTGCATTGGTTGTTATTGATTCAGAGACTGACCATTACAGTCTGAGTAGTAATGATGTAACAGTACAAATATCTTATATTTTTATTTGTTGAAAATATAATTTAATCCATTTACAAGAACGTATTTTAAAAATAATATAATCTAGTCAAAAGTTAAAACTGAAGCTGAAATTAAAATAAAGCTGAAATTCAATCTAAATACATGAACTGAAGTTTTAAAATTAATTTTTGAGGGTTTTTTTTCATGAAGGAAATAAAAGATTGCTAGTGTTTGTTTGTCAAAAAGAGCAAAGTCTTTCTCCTCATATTGGAATTAAATTGTCACATCTAATAAAAATTCAAAATAAAAATTTGATTTGATTTTTCTACAAAACAAATTGAAATTAAATGTTCTCAGCTTCTGGATAGGGCTGAAATGAAACCCTTTTCTTCTTTTTCATGTTAAAAAATAGACAAAATCCCAGCTACAAGCAATGGTTAGAACACAGTGGCAATTGGCCATATCTGATATCAGAATACATAAATTCATTCTGAATCATGTCAATTAAAGTATAGAATAATTTTTAATCAGCTCATAAAAGAATCATATACATGAGAATTGCATATGTTGGTAAAATACTTTCCCTGGTTGGAAAAAGCTTTTTTTCCTAGGCAGCTTTTTAAAGACCATTTTGCAGGCAGATGTAAGGCAAGCAAGTGTTTAGTCTTGTTGAGCTTGCTGTCTTCAGATGCCCTGTACAAGAAAGCACATCACAAAAATTCATATTTTTTTCTTGGTACTTCTGGTTGGCATTTAACACGTCATTGAACCTGATGGTTCACTCTGAAGTGCTTTGCTGCTCTTATGGATGCTACTGCTTATGAATGCTTAGTATTTTTAGAAAAAAAAATCAGTATCTCGCCAGAGTGTGACTCTGTGAGCTTGTCTAGAGAATTATTTGTATAGAAACCACAATAGGTAATTGGAACCAGACTGTCTTGGGCTTGTGAGTGATGCATATTTGATGGTTCATCTTTTGTCTTGTTAAAGGCTTAGGGCTTATGAACTTGCTTGGTTTTTATCCAGCAGTTTCTAATTCCAGTGTTTCCAA
Organism: Vireo altiloquus; assembly: GCA_013396875.1. NCBI lineage: Eukaryota > Metazoa > Chordata > Aves > Passeriformes > Vireonidae > Vireo > Vireo altiloquus. The sequence continues at coordinate 147,714 of VZRF01001701.1, forward strand.
ATGTTTTTTTCTGTTTTTTCAGAATTCCAGTGTTTCTAATCACAACATCCATAGGTTTGTGGGAAGGTTTGTGGGAGGGGGATGAGGACACAAATACTGAAATAATAATATTGATGGAGAAAAACGAGGTCAAGAACAGAGACACAGAGAAAAAATGGGTTTGGGGATATGGTCTGCATTCAGTATTAGTGTTCAGATGAGGATTATGAGGTTGAAGAAGATGAATGTAGTAGAGTGTGTTTTTATGGGGAGAACAAAACAAGAAAATCATAGGCTAAAACTTGAATAGTGCTCTTACAACACAATAAATTAATCCGTGGCAAGTCATATACTAATTTCAGAGGGCAGGTTTTCCTGTTTTCTATGGTATGGTTTTGTAATTGCATCTGCATTTAGCTGCTCCTCAGCCATTGGAAACAGATCATTCTACCCTGCAATTACAAATATTGATTTACAATGACATTTGCCTCTTATAAAGTGTTTCAATAACATCTGCAAAAGCAGATGATGCAGAAGCATTAATCTCTCCATCTCTCTGATTTAAAAAAAAAAAAAAAAAAAAGAAAGTGGTTTTGCCCTGTAATGGCATGAAGGAACATAACTGTGATGAGTATTTCAAAGAAAGGATTATATTTCTAAATTTCCTATGCTGTGGCTGTAGGCATACAAATGAAGATTATGGAACACTACAAACACAACAACATCTGATTTTAGTATGTTAAGCAAATAGAAATAATAGCATGCCAACTGTACTTCCTGATTTTTGGTTCAAAATGTACCCCAAAGTATAATTAAAGTAAAACTAGTGGAAGCTACAAATGAGACTGGTTTTGAAACACTACATAAACTGGGCGAGATTTATTAGCAAATTTATCAGTGCTCATGGCCTCAATTCAAGTCTGCAGACAAAACTGAAGTCAGCTGTATTTTGCATTCCTTGTTCTTTCATTGTGAATATCTCATATATTTTGCTCTATTTTTCCTATACAAACCCTTCACCAAATGGCTTCAAAACAGCATCCAAAAATAAAAATCCGACTTCCGTAATACTGAAAGAATTATTAAACAAAAATCTAAAACTGGAAAACCAGGAAAAGAATGGATTGTGAGACCAATTATTCAATGTTTCTTCTATTTTGATGGGGATGAAATTTCTCCCACTACTTTTCAGCATTTTTTACCTTTTTTAAAAGTCACTGACAGGCTCTGTTTAATACATTTTCAAAAGCCACAAGAGTTTTTCAGTGATACAAGAATAAATAATTAAAACTCCCAAAAAAAGAGTGTAGAAGGAAAATCTGCTATACCAAATAACAATGTAATAAGCTGGGATTCTTCTCACGCCATTGCTTTAACTCATTTTGGGACTTAGACATAAAGTGATGGCAACTATTTAGACCCCCACTGACCTTTTCAAAAAGGAAGGATATTAATTATATCCTGGAAACTTCTCCATTTAGGAGGACCCAAGTACATGAGATAATACCAAGGCTGCCAGATAATATATAGGACTGTGTGGGGAATGTGCTTTTCTGAAGGTAGAGCTCAGCAGGAATACTCAGAGTACATCATAAGGTCTTGAGTGCCAATACAAAGGACTTGATTCACCTCATCACTCGCAGGCATCTGGATCTGTCCTTATCTGGATGGACTAAATCTCCATTACCTGTGCTTGTAATTGAGGCTTAGATACACAGGTAAACATTTAAAGTCAGATTTATTAATTTGAAGTTGACTCTTACTTTAGGTTTGGCCATACAAATGCCATTTCAAGTTATTAACTTTTATACCTTAGCTTGTCTTCTAGGTGGGCTTCACATTGGCTTAATATCACCCATAAAACATCCTTATGAGATGTCATGAAAATAAATACTTTTAATATTGTGAGCTTTAATGGTAATGGAGACTTTACACTTAAATATTTATTGACTGCAATTTTAGAAAACACAAAGCAGCACTTTCTGCACAGCAAAGTCCTTGGTAACCACAGGACTGGGCAGCCCTGCTATTTAAAGTCAAAATCTTTCCAGCCCCCTGTCTGAATATTTCTGTGCCTTTATGGGCTTGAGCTAGATTTACATATCAAGTGGCAAGAATCTGCAATTTTTACAAGTTTATATGCCTCATTCTCTTTTTATATCCTTCATCATATTACGCACTGCCTGAGCTTGCAGACTCTGTGTGATGGAAATCATGGCTTCTCTTCTGTGCTTTTTCTGAACCCAGCATAAAGCAAGGCCAGCAACAGAAACCTGTATTACCTGATAGCTAAAATATCTGCAATCAAACTAATACTGTGGTGGACACATATAACTTTTAAAATCAAGCATAAAAACCTATTTAAGGACAGTAACTGCAGAGAGATGAAAGATGCTGTGTCCTCAAGTATTATATTTACATATAGGAAATAAAGAAGAAATCCTTTACTGTGAGGGTGGGGCAGCATCGGCACAGGTTGCCCAGAGAAGCTGTGGCTGTTCGATTCCTGGCAATGTTCAAGGCCAGGTTGGATGAGGCTTTGAGCAACTTGGTAGAAGGCTCCCTGCCCATGGCAGGGGGGTTGGAACTGGATGGTCTTTAAGGCTCCTTCCAACCCAAACCATTCCGTGATTCTGTGGTGTGCACTCCGGTTGGTACATCCCAAACTCTGATAGCACAAGATCAGCTACTGGCAGTGGTTCTACCAGAAGGGGCCACCCTGCTGAGCTGAAAAGTTGTTTGAAATTGCCCTTTTTCGAGACTGACAACTCCCTCCTTTCTCTGTGGCTGCTATGATCAAATCTGCCAAGACTTACACTGCATTTGTAACCTCGGTAAATGGGACAGATGGATGCCAAAGTAATTGCTGTCTCTGTGGCAGCTTATCTAATTAAACATTTAGACAGAGAAAGGTATAATTGCAGAATAATCTATCTGATTTTATTGTGTGCTTTCCCTTAAGACACTCCTGTCTTTCTGACAGAGAAAATAAACTTTGACAGATGTTTACTTTCAAAGTAAAAAAGATAGTGGAGTTCTATTAACATAGATGATATTCAGTAGCAAAGCTATTCTTTCACTGCACTCGATGCCAGCATTCTTTGTAGAACAAAGATTTTGGTACTGAGTAAAATTTGATTTACATGCCTGAGGGAATAATAAAAGAAACCTATTATGGAATGAAATGGGCTGTAATCACATTGAGAGGATAGAGATTGTTCTTTGGGTGAAGAGAGAGCAAGGCTACTGCCTGGTAAATGGCCTATTGAAGAAGAAAAAACAGTGTTATCCCAAACACAACAGACAGCAAAGTTTGAGGAATGACACGTGTAATGCCCCACAACACCTCCCTCACTGAGTGTTCAGCATGGGGCCACAGGCAGGGAGGCAGAGCTGGACACCAAAGCCTTCCTGCCCTTCTCACTGGATAATGCCTTAGCTGATGTCAACTCAGACCATGCAGATGTTCAGCACCCAAGCCTAAGGATGGAGCCATCCTCCTCACAGCACACAGGGTTTCTGGAGCAGGGCTCAGATGCTGCTCCACTGGCCAGGAGCCAGCCTCAGCTGCTCCTGGGCTCAGCACAAGCCAGGCAGGGAATGATTTCAATTACTGGAGGAACAGCTGCTGCTCCAGAAGACGTGGATGAAGCCAATCCCTTCTCCAAGAGCTACTTGAACTGAGCAAACAGCTGGCCTGCAGGCCCACGGCACAGCTGTACAGAGTTATTCAAGCACAGGACTCTCATTATGCCAGGAGCAGCTTCTCACATGTGCACGGACCTGAGCAGGGACTGATCTCCACCATGTCCTCCATCTGCCTCCACTATCACTATTTCCAGTAAGAACCTTCTGCTGAAAATTCAGGATGCTTCCTGCAATTGTAAGGATGTGCAGCATCCTGTGCCTTGTAGGCTCACTGTCACACACTCTGTTTCCCTGTTAATGGCTTTTCTGCTTGTGTTTATAGACAGAAATGCTGAGCTCCTCCAGGCTTTCTAACTCTCCCTCTTCTTATTACTCATGACCTCAGGGCCTGATGTCTGCCCTTCTATCACTCATTCTGCTGTGATTTTACAAGGAATTTTGTCTTACGATTGTGAGCTATGTAAATGCAATTCTTATTATATAGAAATTATCATTCTGATTATACAATGATATATTTCACATTTTGAGGCAAGTGATGAATGTTACAGAGGGATATCAAAAAAGCTAGTAATGAAAGTAGTTCAGTGGTAAACACCAGAGAAGAAAAAGCAATACAGAAGCAGATGCTTTGTGATTTGAAGATTTGAATTGTCCTTGTCTCCAAAGTGCTACAGAAGCGATTGCAGTTGACAGCCACAATTCTTGTGATAGGCATAATGTCACTCATCGCTTTATACTTGAACAACTTGGATACTACACAGTCTGTCAAGTCTAAATCTATTTAAGTCATGACAATTTATGTTATACTACAGTACATTACTTGTTTTGATCATAAGACTAAAACCATTCTTGCATGAAATTAACTGAAACTTTAAAATAAAAACCAAGCTCTTTTCAAGGCAACTGAAATTTTCCTGGCTCTGAGATGGACCAACAAACTACAAAAGCAGAAGAGCAATGCAGGAAACTATTCTTTCCTCCATCCATATCCTGAAGCACTCAGATGGGTGTGCTCAAGGCCCAGAGGCTTTAGACAAATATCTCATGGCAGATAACACGCTCTGGTGTGAGATCTGCTCTGCAGACTCAAGGTTACCTGTTAAGTACAGTGTTTGGGTTATTGCCTTTTGTCAGAACATGATCATTACACTGTTTGGTTTTCTATTTTTAAAAGTTGAAAATAACTGAAAGATGCTCAAAGCTAGCACCTGGGATAAGTCTTGGACTTGCCAGCTGTGGGAGAAACAGAGATAGTGGCAAGGAAATGGAGGAAAGGAGAAGTCTTTACAAATCTTGGTTCTGTGGACAGATGAGATAGAATTTTCTTCAGTTTTGGGTTGACTTATTCCTGCACTAAAACTCCTAAATATATTCTTTATCCTCTTTGGCAAGATAATATTTGATATGCAACCTCTTTACTGGAACCTCCTCATACCCAGTTATTTCCAGACACATTTTAAGATATTTTAACAACATAAAGAAAAAGCTTCAGTTTTTTGTGTGAAGTCCTCCTAAGGCTTTTTTTTTGTTGTTTTTCAAGCCAGCTCTTTCTTCCTTATTTTTTAAATATAACAATATAATCTCTTTACCAATATGTGTTTGCAAATTTACTTTTGGTTCGTTGTTTTGTTTCTTTCTTATTAATTTTTGTCTAGAGTGAATAAAGTGAAAATAGGATTAAAAAAATGAGTTTGTTACTTTCCATAGACCTAAATTAAAGCAGATTATATGACCAAATTACTTTAATCTCCAAATGTATACTTAAACACTATTTTTCACTTTATATTTTTCAAATAATCATAATCCTCAATCCATTTCTTTCCCAATAGCAAATAAATTAATTAATGCAAGAACAATTTTTGCTGCATTTGGGAGACATTCCTAGATTTGTATCCTTTTACGCTTACTCTCTTTTGTCCCTTTCTTTTATACATTATTACAAGAAGAAATAATTCCTTTGCAAATCTGGTTATATGCTTAGTTTACAATAAAAATTAAAAGAAAAATATTGGAAATAGAAGGCTTAAATCAGGGTTTGCAATAAGAGGACGAATTTGGGAAAATATATTCATGAAATTTCATTGTTCAAACATAAACCCAAATACCTTGGCATGCCAGGGAGATCAGCAGCAAATCCTATTAGCAAGATAGTGGAAGGAGAGGGGCTGTGCTGTGCGACTGCTTCTAACAGCTGCAATGAAATGGAAGAAAAACAGCTGCAAAGTGATGAAATATGCAGGCAATGCTGAATTGAGAAGTAGTGTGAATACTCTTAAAACCAGAAAATTTAGATGGACGTGGCAAAAAAGGTCAGCATGAGGTCTCAAAAAAAATGACGAAGAAAAAAATAGAGAATACTGTTCTCAAATGCATATAAATACATCCAAAAATATTAAGTGGGACAATCTAAGCAGACAATGAAACTTGGAAATGCAAAAATCCTTTGCAAAGGGATTTAGATGATTTAGAAAGCAGTGGGTTCAACTTAAGCTTGTAATACGGCAATGTTGTTAAGTACAAAAATCAAAAGCCTGTATTCTTTTCTTCCATACAGGGATCTGATCACTTAAGGATATTGTTATCTAATTATCTACATATTTTCTGCTGAAAGATGAAAAAAACTTTTCCTGTACAAGCACGTACCATCTGTCTTTCTATTTATTGGAAAATGTACAGAAAATTACAGAGAGTTTAGAATAGAGTACTGACAGTGACTGCGGATGAGGAAGAGTGACTTATGTGGATGCTTATACACTCCTAAGGGTGCCCTTACACAACCCTCGTTGTCTTTGATGGCAAAGCTGCTTAAGATATTCACACCATCATCACAGTGTCCAGTTGCTCATTTTTTTCCTCACACAGCAGGTTCCTGCTCCCTCAGGTGTGCCGTTGACTTTGACTAGGCCACATTGGGAACCAGATCACTGAAACCTTGAATTCAGGAAAAAAAATTACAGCCTCTTCTCTTTTAATAGCCAAAAGGCCTTTTTATCACCTCTATCTTCTCCTCCAGGAGTCCAAGACTGGCCCCAAAAGTGGTTGCAGCAATACATCCAAAGGAAGAAATTTAAGTGACCCTATTTTGGGATGGTCAAGAGCAGAAGGAATTTAGACTCTTCTGAGAAAGATTTTGCTGCTCAGGGAAATCTAGATCACTTTCTTTAGGTATAGCGAACTCTGAACTGATGGACTTGTAGATGAGAGCAGAACCCTGAAAGAGAAGAGACAAGTTGGTTGGCTGAAGACCAAAAAGAAAGTGTAATGGGCTGGAGCTGAGTTGATTGATGGGCTTTTGGTCCAATTGCGCTTTTGTGCTTTTGCGTATTTAAACCGTGTGGAGACGCGGGAACTTCCCTTTCTCTTCCTGCTCCCTCACCGAGGGGTGGCAGGCCAGCTGGGCCTCACCAGGCCGGGCCAGGGGCTCCTGGCCCCCTCCTGCTTCTCCCAGCACCGCGGCACAGACTCTGGGTTGCTGTGGGGAAACTATCCCAGAGCTGCGGGCAGCTAAAACCAGCTATGGACTGCCACACAGCTGAATCCACCCGGAACAGCTTCTGGGGACTGGTGGGCTTCCCCTGCCCTCCATGCAGCCCTGCTCAGACCTGGTAGGAACCAATAAAGCTTTCTGCAACCAACTCAGCTTATATCAAACTGAAGAAAACACCAAGCAGCCTACAGCATAAAGGGATAGAGGCTTTTCCTGCAACATAAAGCCCTAAGAAAATCATGGTGGCTTCAAGGTCAGAGAGAAAGAGAAAGTTAATCGTGTGGGATGGAGCCAAAGATGGTGGTGAGGCGCACCCAGAGCGAAGCTTAAAAATTCTTTCTGCAGGCTGTGGTAAGACCTGTAGTATCACAAACTGTTTTTTTTTCTTTAATCCATTTAAAAAAAGACTTGGAGGGGATGAGAATTCTGTGTACAGCCTGCGGAAAAAGAAAGGTGGCCACGCCAGGTCACCTAGGAGCTGTGAGAGACTGTAAGAGACTTTTAGAAATTTTGTGAAGAAGAAAGCTGCTGCTTCCAGGCTGGAATTTGCCCATCCTTAAACAAGAAACACCCCATGTGTGGCCCATGATTGGCAGTGTGAAAGAAACTGTGATTTTTTTCATGGGAGAGACGTTTTTCACGGCAGCAGAATTCTGGGCAGGTCTGTTGCTCTTGGTAGTTTGGAAACCGTGTTAAGCAGAAGAAACTTCTTTTTCCTCAAATATTGGAGAGATTTTTAAGAACTGCAACACTGACTGAAATCATAGTTTGTTGTCCTTTGCGTGAGCTGGGTAAAAGGGAGAGGTGGTGGAGAAAAAGAGGGTTTAGCTTTAATTTCTTATTATTTCTTTTTACTTTTAATTCTCTTAGTAGTAAACTTCTTCATATTCTTTAAAGTTTTGGGCCTCCTTTGCATTTCTCCAAATCTCTTATCTCACAGAAGGTAAGAGATGCAAACAAAACCACTACACTTAATTGGTGTTTCTGCCCAATTTCAAGCTGAACCCACTAGAGGAAGGAATGTGCTTGTCTACAGATACGTGTGCACTATATAAAAAACTTTGTCTCAGCATGATATAAACAGAAAACTTTTCATTAAAATTATGACAAAAATGGAGGGCTGAATATTATGCAGTACACTCTGAAGGGGTTTTTTTTGCATTTTCTTAGACTAAAAAAATCATATGAAATATTTACAAGAAAAATCTCAAGAGCAATCCTCTATTAAAAAGGAACTGACTAGTTAAGGATCTTCTTTCTTAACCTGGCTAGTGAAGTAATATTCACAAATGAAATTTTTTATTGTATAAAATGATTTCTTTTAGATTACAGATGTTTTGTTTTAGACATAACAGCTGCTTTAAAAGTACACCAGTGTTTTGGATTCCATTCTACTGAAAGCAAAGGAAACATGAACTGTAAAAGTATATTCTTTTCTGCAGTTATAAAAGATGAAGTTAAGATTCTTTAGGAAAGCATGAATATGTTTTCCCACTCTTGAGTTTTCTTTTTTCATTTGTTTATTTTTCAAAATTTGAGCCAGACAAAGTATTTCCTGAAACTGAAAGATAAAAAACCTAAGCAATCTATGGAGGAGTTGTTCTGAAAAACAAAATGAAGAGAGAAGGACTGAAAACCTTAAAAAAAGAGTGGATTTTTAATAAATACAATATCTTCTACTTGGAAGATGGTTTAAAAATTGCTGGGAAGGCTTAGTAGAGAATTAAGGTGTGATCAATATCCATCACATTAAATAGGATTCCAAGTGTACAGAAAAATCTTGTTTGGAGTTTACTTATAAGCTGTCTCCTACTAAATTTGTCTCAGAGCATTAAATGTTGCTCAAAAATTGCAGGTTTTATAGGTTTTAGGGGTCACCAGGAGCAGTCGGGCTGATACCAATGCTTCATGGCAGGGGAAACACTGAAGCTGGTATGTGGTGAAAGCCCCAATAATCATGGCAGAGGATGAGGAGGGAGTGTTTGTAATGAAGGGATAGAGTGAATTCTCCAGTCAGCACAAACACTCAGGCATCACATTGGCACAGACTGCTGTGCACTGCTCTACAAGCAGCCTGTGTTTTATGAGGCTGTTTACAGCAGCACCTTAGAGCTGTGCTTATTTATCAGGCTTATTTATAGCCTCCTTCCTCCACAAAAAACCCCATGTGTGAGAACACGATGGACAATTTCATATGCATAGCTGAGTTCACATAATCAGCCTTTCTTCTATGTGTAAAAAGAGAGGAGGATGGGGAAGGGAGGAACTCACACAGTGTGCCAGGTTGTTTTCTCACAATCATTAGCAAACAGTTTCTCTTTTCTTCCTTATCTCCCATACAAGACCCTGAAAAAATTTTCAGACAACCAGGGCACTGGGAATGGATATCTGGGCTGTATATTGGTGGTTGTATTGCACACATAGCAAGGTTGTTTCCTCTTGGTATGTAACAGAGAATAATTTAATCTCTGGCACAGGATTCCCTTCATTCTAAAATCTTGAGTTATGGACCCTCTAAGCCTAAAGATTAAGATGTAATTGTTCTGACCTTTCTGCCTTTCACCACACCAATGTGCAAAATAGCCCTTTTGGCAAGAATGGCATGAAGATGGTGAAGGGTCTGGGGGGAAACCATACGAGGTTGAGTTCACTTGGTCTGTTTAGCCTGGAAAAGAGGAGACTCAGGGGAGACCTCATTGCAGTTACAACTTCCTCTTGAGGGGAAAAGAATGGAGAGACATTGATCTCTTCTCTCTGGTCACCAGTCAAAAGGCCAAGGAAAAGGCCTGAAGCTCTGTCAGGGGAGGTGTAGGTTGGATATTAGGGAAAAGGTTCTTCAGCCAGAGGGTGTTTGGGCACTGGAACAGGCTCCCCATGGGAGTGGTCAGAGCACCAATCCTGACAGAATTCAAGAAGCGTTAGGACACTGCTGTCAGTGTGTCCTTGGGGTGACATATCCTTGGGGTGATCCTGTGCAGGGCTGTTCTTATGGGCACAGCTTGGGTTGGGTGGCAGCCTAAATCAAAGACTCTGCTGCTTTGGTCCCTGCCTAGAAAATAAGGCTGGACTAAGCAGAGAGATTGGGGTGAGAACTGGTGTCTCCAATACTTATGAAACAATAATTCTGTGTTAAGGACAAGGAGTGTTACATTACTGTAGAGACAGAAATGTGTATGTAAGGATCGTTCTCTGGTGAGTAGAGCATTTTCCAGCTTCTCTATTTAGAGTAACAGGAGGCATTAAGGACATTACACTCTGTGAGTTTACCAGAAGAGCTGCAAGTAAAAGTTACCTTGCATAGTTAAAAAAAAAGAAAACTAACCCACATATATTGATGTTTGCTCACTATGATGCTGTGAGTCATCTTGTTTACGCAGCCATACAGTTTATGTGAGTTTAGCTTCTGTTATGACTGCAACAGAAATTTTAATGTTCTTGCCTTTGGAGACAGATAAAAGATGGAAGGACAGGAACATTGTTCCATTGCCATCAACATCCACCAAGAATCTGGTCTGGTTAATTTCTCATGGAAAATAAATATAATTAAAGCATAGAAAGGACTGAAAAACAACAAATGCAAATCTGTCTTTAAATATATCACAATTAAGAATGGCATTTTCTTCATTTACTTTTAAGACATCTAAAAATTTGGGGTGTAGTTTGTAAGTCACCCAGCTTCCCTTTGTCATGTGTCAAATTTGTGAAAAAGAGATGATTCCACAGTGTGTTCCACCATTATCCTTCAGCTGTCTCTAAAGAGGACAAACTAGAGGAGATAATCTGTCTCTACTGCCTACCAAGCAAATGCTACTGACTAGTTCAGTTGACTGAGATTTGGAAGGTAGTAATTGCTATGGTCTGCTAAAAAACCAGAAGCATTTTCCTTTGGAGGATTTTCATCAACACTTTAAGCATTTTCTTTATTCAAATTGAAAAAAAAAATTCTTGTCATAAATGATTTGTTTCCTACTGAAAATAGAATGTTTCTGAGAAAAACAAGCACTTTCTGCAGAGATATTTTTTCTCAGGCTCAAATCCAAGCATCCATGGATGTAACACACAAAATGTTCACAGAAATATTTGAAAGGATTAGAATCAAATCCTTCCATTAATTTGAGATACTTCTGTAATGTGAAATTTAAAACTGATAAAATATCAAGTTTCTGCATGAATGGGGAGCTTGTTTAACTTCAGTTTCTGTAAATTCAGTTGAGTGTGTATCCTCTGCTGAGTGAAAAGCTGTCTGGTAAATTTAACTGCTTTCTGACTGAATGATATATTTGTCTGCTGTCCAGGACTGCGTAGAATTACCCTGACAAAGGAATATGGAAAAATTAGGAGATGTAATGGAAACTTCTTGTGCTGCCCACAGGTGGAAACAGACTATTGGTCAAAACAGACCATTGATCTGATTTAAAATTAAAATATCAGAGGAATCCAAACCTGTTCAAGCCGAAGACACAACAACTGGGCAACTGAGGAAGCACAGTTGGAGAAGAGAATACAGAGAGGTAATCCCGTCACTGATCATAGAGTACATCAAATTGGTATTTGTCTGAGCCTCTGTGGAAAGGCTCCTGAGGGAAATGTGAACACAAAAGCCCAGTTATAAGAAAACTAAAGTTTGTACACCAGTGAACAATAAACTGTGTCCCATGACCTGTCTGGGATCATCTCCACTTGGTTTGCTTTGGCCAAGTTCCTGGCTGAAGGGTCTGTTTTCACATCAAGTGGTCCTACAGCTTCATAAGAACATCTGCTCATAGCCATGCATGGGATCTTCTCTCCCTTTTCTTTCTGTGTGCTTTGAAGGAAAACATCTACAGACCTGGACAGCAGTGAGAGGGGCACTTTGTGCCATGGACAGGGTGATGCTGAAACCCTACCCCATGTCGCCTGCTGTCTGTCCCATCACCTGTACTAAGATACAGATCTACCATCTCATGTGGAAAGTGTTGGTTCTGACGCGTTATCCCAAATTACAACTGCTCAGCAGCTTTGAGACAGAATGCCTTCACAGCAGAAAAACACGTTTTGGGAACTGGACTGGTTTAAACAAGACTTTTTTTTTTAAATTCTTACCCTAGTCCAGAGTAAGACTTGTGATCATATTAGAAATTAATCAGAAAATAGAAAGTACTCTTATGCTTACAATGTTTTTCTAGGAAATTCCTATGAAGCAGGAGAAATTCCTTTTCCTGTTCTGAATCCAGCAGAACAGACTGGTTCAGTGTGGTCTCCCCCTGTGTCAATCAGATATCTTGTCTTCTGACAGCTCCGAAGGCATCGCCTTCCTTCAGAGGACTTTAAAGGTTGCAGTCTGGATTAGAAAACATTTTCTTTCTCCCTGTTGACAAAATATCCCATGGACAGGCAGGTGCAACTCTGTGTAAACTCCAGACCATGCAAGCTGTTGGGTAAATTCTTATTCACCCACGGACAGCTCTCATGCTCATTTGTAGCTGGAGTGGGCTGAACTAGCTGATTCACACAAAAATTTGTCCTTTCACCCAAATTTCCTCACAGAAAATATCTTTCCTTTCTTACTCATGAGCCAATTCCCATTAAAATGCTACACTGGTCTTTATAAAAAAATTAAAAATAGAAAAGTTTGGGGAAAGATGGCATGACACCATGTTTGACAGAGCCATGAATCACGATGCTCAGATGAATGGTTTTATCCAAAGCCATTAAAAGTGCTTCCACACTTGACACACAGCACTGTTTAAGAGGAGTCAAGCTGGGCTGGAATCTGCTCTCTATTTCACCAATCTCATTATGAGATTTAACAGAGTTACTCTTGATTTATGTTGGGTCAGGGTCAGATTGTCTGGGAACTCGTCTCTCTTTCCAGAGTGTTAACATCATCTCATAAACATCTTCAACATCCAAAACTACAGCAGAGAAAGATCCAAGAACAATTACTGCAGTATAATTCTGAAATGCAAGCCTACCAGTGTTACACCGACAGTTATTTTAAAAAGTATACTCTTGAAATTATCAAAACCAATGACTTTTTTCCCCTATAAAAGAAGTTTGAGAAAAACCCAACTGGTGCTTAAAATAGTTGTTTGGGATTTTTTAAAATTCAGAAATCACTCATAAAACCTCTGGATCCAGTGAGATATAATAGCATCTGTCATAGACCTGCAGGTAAATGAACTTCAAATTGACTAAGATAATGTTAATCTCCTTGGGGCTTTATTATTCACAGCAAAAAAATTATTTGAGACAACAATCAGGTACTTGAAATGCAATACTTTTATCAGGTGCTTGATTTCTAAGTGGAAATTTGTTAAGCCTTTTTCTTTGAAGCAGAAAACATTTAAAGAACAGTTTAAGTATGTATATGCAACAGTGGTGGAAATCACAACAAAATTAGAGTGAACAGTTGGCATGAGGAGGTAATTTACTTGACCAGATTCTTCATTCATCCTATTGATTAACACTGTGTATCTGAGGATTCGGGCTCTTTCTAAATCCAGCATCATGTATTTTAGTGATAAAATAAACAACTTTCTAAGAAGTACTGACACACATAATGCTGCTTTTTATTGCTTCTGAAAAAACTTAGATACAGAAAGCCTTGATAGGAAGTGACCAAATGACAGACTAACAGCACAATGGCTTTCCTTGGGCTTTTTGCTGGGTCCGGGGAACAATTTTCCCTGTATTTCAAAGTATTGTGAATTCATGAGCTATAATGCTACTATTACACTCATAGAAGTGATAGTCTTAAGTGATGGTGGAAGCAAGGGCATTATCAAGGGTCAAAATGGGGCTTTGGAGATGCTGGGAATAAAGCAAGCACTGTGTAACATGAAAAATCCTATTTCGATCTTGCTTTACAGCAGTAAAGGCAACTGTGAATCCTGAAGGAATACTGATATTTGAACAGTGTGCTCCATAAAGAAAATATAAATCATGGAAACAGATTTTTCTTAGTGGATAAAGGGTGCTCTATACATAGAGGTGAGTTCAGACCCAGAAGATGACAGTACTTACTTGAAATAGTTCTTTGAAATCTTTTCTACCCACTTGGACAAAAGTAAGAGAAATACAGGAAATAGGGAAAAACATTTCAATGAAAGCAAAACTGGATATTAGGTTTTGAATTGTGCAAGTATATGGAGTATCTGCGTCTAAAGACCACCCCTGGAACATGAAATCAGTGGGGCTGATGCAATGAAGTTTTAGGGTAGTCCAGAAGATTTCAGGAATCCAGCAGGCAGAGATCATTAGCTGTGCTTTTTCTTCTTAAGCAAACAGTTTATTGCTCTTTTTTAGCTAAATTAACAAGTTACGGTGCTACCTCTTTTCAAATATGCTGAGTGCCCATAGGGAGGGATTATAATCAGATTTGGTTAATTGAGGTTTAGTTTATCTACACTTCTGGATACAAATAGCCATATGATGAAGATACCCTGAAGCACAGTATGTAGTGTTGATTTCCTATTCATCATTTGAATAAAAATGAGAGACAGAAGTTAGTTTAATTTTATACTCTTGCCCTGAAGTTTGGGCAAGAGTACCATGCTGTGACATGTTCTTTGCACAAGAGCCCTACCTCTACATTCAGCCTGATAGATAAAGCTGTACTCCTATAACAAAAAAAAACCCAAAAAAGTACTCCTAAACCTGGATTATGATGAAAATTTTCAAATAATTTTTTTTTTGTTCTTTCCAAAGTAATTTTCAGAAACTAAACTGAACTGTGATTCTCTGAAAAGATGATGATGCCCTATTCAGAAATCAGAAGATGCTTGAAATGTAAAAATGTCTGGCTTCCCCACTTGGAGACACTTCTGGAAGGTTGCACCACCACCCAACCGTGGATGCTACATTTGGAAGTCACTTGGTCCCTATGGTTTATCTGGTAAAGTTAAATGACACTTGAGCAACATTTCTGTCTTTTTTTTTCTTCCTCTTCTTAACAGTTCTCTTTTGGTTCTGCAGCCCTTGGCTTTTCATGATTTTATGGTGAACTCTGAAATTAAGAGAATTAGAAAATTTTAGATATTGGGCTTTGAAAAATAGCAAGACATAACACTAATCACAGCAATAAATGAAATGTAGCTTCTCTCCTCAGTGAGGAGAAAGGTGGCTGATTGTGCTATATCACCAGTGAGGTCAGTGTCTTAGAAAACATTAGAAATGATTTATCATTTTCCCAAGAAACACATCTTGTTAGAAAACAGTATTATTCCAAAGACAGTTTTTCCATGACTCTCATTTGGGCTTTTTATAAAATCTATTTAAGAAAGCTTTTGAGTTTTCAATAGTTTTTAGGTCCCCAGTTACAGATTTCTTGTGAATGTATATAAGAACTCCTTCTAAAGTCACAACTCCCAAGGGACAAGGTTGAAAGCAAGAGCAAAGAGACATGAGAACACTCAGTGAGCAGCCAACACAGTCATCCCAGCCAAACCCAACATGTCCTGTACTGTTCCCAGCACCAGGCACATTCCTCCTGGGCCTCAGAGGATAGCTCCAGAACTAAATATTCCATAAAAAAACAGGCCCATTAAGAGTGAGCCAAGTGTGTGTGGGGGTTTAAGTCAATGGAGTAATATAGGGACGTCTGGCCTGGTACCAAGTGAGATGGCTGCATCCTTTAAAAAAATTCAGCAGTCATAAATTCAGCCACTATTTCTGAATTCTTGTTTTACCACAGTCCAGTGTCTCCACATTGTGGGAAATGTTAAAGGTGAGAAGGCTTTCAGATTGAGTGAGAAAAACAGGTTTCAGAAAAAAAGCGAAGATTTTAGGTTCAGCTGCAGCTGCAAAAGCCTGAAGGTAGAAGAAGATACACTTATCTAGACTTCAAGAACATTACAACAAGGGTTAGTGTTTCTAGGTTTGGCTCAGAGAAGTCTTGAAGCTGCAGAAAATGTGCTTAGCAAAGATACTGAAGTTTTAAGCTTAATAATGGAATATCATGCATTGTTATTAGAAGGCACACAAGTGAATATTGTTTGTAACAGGTGTACATGCACTTTTTAGTGCCTCGTTAAAACAGTTATCTGTAAACTTTAGAAGCATGCTATTGGCTGAAAACCTTTTAAGAATATTCTGTAACCAAGAGATTTTGGGTTGTCAGCTCAGGCGCGAGCCATGTACTTTCTCTTGTGTACACGAGGCTGATGCCTGAATGAAATAATAAAAAAGCTCGTGGAATGCTGCCTGGGCCCCTGTCCCGTTTGCAAGGTACTGCCAACACTCATTGATGCAACTTTCTCCTTCGCAAAATAGTCCTGAGAATGTTAGAGCTTCTGCAGTGATGCTTACAGGTTTTAACCAACTGCAAACTCAGTCTTCCCCAAAATGACTGAACTATTCACTATCTGCAGTAACAATATAAATCCTGCCTTAATCTAACATCCAGATATGGGATTGAACCTTCACCTCATGGAAATCAGAACAGATGGACTTGCTCTCAAATATTAGTTCATCATGGAAAAGCAGCAGATCTTGAAAAATTGTTTGGATTCACACCTCCAAGCAACCCTAAAATATTTTTTCCACTAGTCAGACTTGGTTACCCTCATTCAGATCCCTGTTGATATCTCTTATTTGAATGTGTTGCATTTTTTCCTCCACAAAACTAAGCTGTGTAAGACATATCTGTGTTATAGTTTCTGTTTACCAGATGCATGGAGCAATTATGACATCACAGCATCCTGTTTTCCCCTTTCTCATTGTGGTATGGAATTTCCCCATACACCATGAGAGAAACAACTGCAATAAATAGCAGTAATCAACCTATCTCTGCTAATCATTTGTTCTGGTGACTGGCAAATGGCTCATCCAGCTCTTCCAGTGTGACTCAAGTCCATAAGCAGACACTGAGAATGAGCGTGGTGATCTGGTAACCACCCACACCAGCCTTCAGGGCAGTTGTTATTCTTGTGTGATTACATCTCTAGAAGAGGTGAGGCTGGAAAGAAAGGCAGAACCAACCACCTGATTTGTGTTTGAAAATGTGCTATAAGAGATATGAAAGCATTTGGTGAAGGCCAAATCCAGTTCTTTGTTATGGCAAAGCAATCACACACCTTGTTCATGGGAAGCACTGGACAGCCCTGGACAAGATGCCCTTCTTTATTTACAAGCAGGCAACATTTTTGGAATTATGACTCTTTAGAATATCTCAGCAAAAAGGAGAGAATGCAGTATCCAAATTCATTCAATCATCTCACTCTTGTCCACAGTGGTCCCAGCCCTGGAGCTTTCTTGTCTTGTTCTCTTACCTGGTTTAGCTCCCCAGTTAACCCCTGTATCCCATAAGCTGCATCATAATTTCACTGTCTTGCTGCTCATATCATTGAGAATAACATAAAGATACAAACCCCCTGGAGCCTTTTGCTGCTTCACATCTGCAATGAAACAATTTCACTAAAAAAGTTTCTTCTGAATGATTCTTCTCCCAGGGACTGAACTCAAATTACATTGCAAAAAACCCCCAACTACTTATCTGTTTATAGCTTGGTCTTCTTTGTCAGGTCATTGCAGTCTTAGTGGAACTTTTATGCAGTGTAAAAAAAAAAAATAATGTCATGCAGTGTAAAAAAAAACCAAACCAAAACTAAAAATACAGTGTTTGAAAGCTGAGTAACTTTCATGCTTACAGTGTTTGGTTGTTTATTTCATTAACTGTTGAGATATTCTAGAAATTTCCAGCTTACTATCTCACAGGAACAATCCAAATGCCTAGAAGGGTCATAATATAATATTCATTACAGAGTCTTCTCATATTTATTATATTACCCTAGAAGGGTCATAAAATAATATTTATAACAGAAAAGTGCATTGAGGAAAGACTCTAAAAAGCAGTTTTTATAGAATCCAACTATGCTCTAACTTTCTTTAATATTTTTTCATTACAAGTTTTGAAAATGCATGCAAATATTCTAATGCTTTGTGGTTTATACACAACCAGTAATAGAAACTGTTAGTTATAAGGATGCAAATAGACTGGAAATGTCATCTCATAAATTCTGACATATTTGGTCAGGATGCAAACAAACCAAATTGTTGCTGCTTGGTTTTATGAAAGCATAAGAAAAATTTCATTGGACAAACAGAAGAGTCACAGATGTGATATCACAGATACAATCTTATTTTTTGTTTTGGAAATCTGCTATGAAACAAAAATTAAAATATTTAAGGCCACTTCAGTCAGAATGCTACAGAATGCTACAGCTTTTCTAAGTAAAAGCCATAAAAAAAAGCCACAAAATTGCTCTTTTCCATTTCTCTCTCAGTACCTGGAGTGTAGTCTCCTCTGCAGTGGGCAGCTGGGTCAGGACAAATGAGTTTGAGTGCTGGAAGCAGCCAAGTGGAAGCTGAGATCCCAAAGCAAGGTCATTCTTGGAGCAGTATAAACACCTAAGAGACTTATTAAAATAATTATTTTTAAAGAGTTTAAATCTTTTTATCCAGAGAGTTATGAGGAAAGGTTCTTTCAGATTGCTTAATTCCATCCTGTTATGTGTCTTCATAGATGTGGGAAGTTTAGTCATCTTTAGGAACTTTGCTGTCATTTTCTGAGCTGTGCCCTTGAAAGTGCTAAAGATCTTTATTTCCTGTTGTTAAACTGAATATTCAATAATTTATGTAAATATAGCACAGTCATAAAATGCTATAAGGAGTTACTCATGCAACTGCTTTAGGAGTAAACATGGATATTAATTTGGAAACTTTCTTGGCTACAGACACAATTTCAGAAAAGAAAGCCTCTGACAAAAATTCATATAATCTTCCAGGGCTACTTACATAAAATTTTGCAGAATCAAGCTTAAAAAAAGTTACAGGAAAAAAAAAAAATATGTATTTGACCTATTTGAAAGAGTTTCACCTTATATAAGCCCCTGAGAATACAGAAAAAATAGAGAAGTGGGTTAGATTAAAAAAAAATACAACATTCTGATAATTTCCTGCCAAAAAGGCACAAACTGGATTCCAGCTCTAATGTGGATGTGAATAAAGCAGTTAATAAGATGAGCTGGGAAAGATTTCTACAAACAGGCCACAAATGTGGCAAAACCCTACAAGTTAAGTTTTTCTACTCCCACAATAGTGCACAAAAAGATATATAAAAGTCCCTATGTGGAAAAAACCTTTTGGTTCCTCAGGAATTTTATCTCATCATCACATCCTCTGACCTTTGTTCAGCCCAACGCCAAGTAAATGATTCATGAGAAAATAACCACACATCAAAATCTGGGGGAAATAAACATCACATTTAGGACACGACACTTTCACAGCATTGCTGGAAAGGCAGCGTGAAACTGGAAGAGAATTTCATTTATGTTTTTCCTGTAATCAGGTAAAATGCAATTTGATTGAAGATAATTGTGACTGGTTGAAAACCACAGCCTACTTATTTAGATGATGTTTTCCTGTGCAAAGAAATCATGTAATTCTAGCAATAAGAGAAAAATAATATTCAATACAGGTTTTAAATCTGTGGTAGTCTTAGGATGCTTTCTTTTGGATACATCTGAATTTAATATTACAATAATTACTTAATTATCATAGTAATTTTTTATTTTTTGCCATTTATTAATATTTAAATTATCCATGGTAAACATGGGAATATATTTTTTACAATACGTATTGCCATAAAATATGGAATAATTTTTAATAGGGCAGTTTCTTTTGGAAGTTCTCCCCACAAGCACAGGCAGAAAAATTAGAAGTTAAAGTTCATAAAGTCCATTGTTCATTCACTGTTTTTCTACATTCCTCAGTTGTATCTTTGAAGACAACACAATTAAGACATTTTTGGCTGTCTTTAATTACAATTTCATTATATACCTGGCAGAGAAACCTATGTGACAGAAATAGATTCAATGAACCTGCAAATGCTTTCCATTGTCATTCAGAAGAGGGAATTTTATGTGACTTTTCATGTGCATTAAGGATCTCCAGCCCTGTGGGCATTTTCCTGAGTAAAGGCCATGGGATTAGGTTGTCTGTCCAATGTGGAGTTTTGCTGGAAAAAGATTTCCTGGTTTAAGCAGTGTATAGAAAATAAACTGCTTTTGTTTATTGTATTGCTTCCATTTGAATGCAGAAGTAAAGCTAATTTTTATTTCCCAAGTATTTATTGTTACCTCTTTGACATAATGGGCTAAGGGGCAAGAGAAGTTAAATCATCTCAGCTAAGTGAAGGTGACATTAACCAGTTTTACCGTGAACGGCTTGTCAGACATTATTAAGCCTTGCCTGGGTCCATCAGGGCTCCAAGACTGTTAATAAACATTGCCACCAAAAGAAGGGAGCAAAAATTACTTCAAAATTATTTTCCTGTTTCATAGGACATAAAGGCAAAGATTTGTTCCTTGTCTCTATTATAAAGTTTATATGTTGGAAAATAAAAATAAAAAAAAAATAATCTGGCTTTAGCAAGAAATGTGCCTACTCAAATTATTTTTCATATTTTTTCAAGGAATTTGAGCAGTAAATATGACAAAATAGTTGGAAGACTAAAGTAATGTTGCCTCCAGGATGCCAAAATCTCAGATTGCCTATTAAAACCATTCATGACAACACAGTTTGCTTTTTATGCTCCCTGAGCACATCACTCTCTGAAATATCTGTCATTCCCAAGATGGGGTTATCTGGAACACTCCTCATAATGTGTTTGAACAGTTAAACTAGCCTATAGCACTATAACTTTAATGCATTATAAATGAATCACTATGGATATGGGATGTCTTGATGATCCCAAGTATTTGCCTTTGTATTCCAATTTGATATCTGTGATGTTTGCCTACCCAGCAGAAAAAACAAGCCTCATAAAATTTGATTGTTTTATTAGAGCAGTCAAATTAAAAAGTTAAGGGGATAATGAAATATTTTGCTTTGCTGGCCAGCCTTCGCGTACGAAGATCCGGGGGAGGCCTCTTTCCTTTCAGACCTCCCAGCCTGTGCACTGGATTTTTTAGGTGAGACACAGGGCGCGCAGATCTGAGCCCACCCTTTAATCCCGAGGTTCAATCTGCCGGGCCAAAGCGATTCTGGACAGTGGCAGCTGAGTTCCTCCTCAGGACGTAGGCAGATTGCCCCCTTGCAGGGCTAACGAGCTCTGCCTGCCCGGGGAGCATCCCCGACCGGGGATCGAACCCGAGCCTTGGCAATTTGCTATGCCGTGTGCTTAACCACTACACCACCAGGGCTCCCGTAATGAAATATAAGACAAATTGAAATAGTAAACTTTGCCATCTGCCCAGCTCTCACAGGTGATGCATTCCCAAAACTTGTCCGGCTGAGATGGGACTGACAGGTCAAACCCTGCAGCCTGTACCCAGGCCTGCCTTTTGGTGCTGGATTCCTCCACAGCTGCATTGCAAACACATCTGTCTCGCACACGAGGGGCTGAGGAAAATGGGAATTCGTCCTGCAAACTTCCAGCTGTCATTTCTGCTGTGTGCTGACACGAGTGCCAAAAGCCATCTGTCACACAAGCCGAGTGTGGAGTCGATTTCAGTAAGAAAATGTGGTTAAAAGGCAATTGGTTCTTCACCCTGACTTTGCATTTTCTTATCTAGAGCTTCCTCTAATTTGAGGGAGAGGTCTGTCTGAATGCTAACTAGGCAAGGGCTGCAGGGTTTAGCCCAAGATATCATGAAAATCAGTCTGGAAAGCCTTATCTCTAATTACTGTTGTCAAGGCAAGGGGGTGGTAGTCTCCTGTTCTTACCTCCTAGAGCCCTGTTGCCGCCATGGATTGATGCTGCACACAGACCTCTGGTCGTGTAACAAAGTGACACTGATCCACCTGGACAGCCTCCTTCCCGTGCAAATCAGCATTGCATCTTTTACTGTTTAGGAAATTAGTCCCTCGGGAGCTAATCCAACACCCACTAAAATTCATGGACTATCTCCAAGGAACTGCAGCAGATTTAGGTAAGAGATTTAAAGGATCATTCAATCAACTGCGGTTCCAGGGCCAGAAAACAAATGGTGCTTACAGCATGAAGCACCTATAGAATTTATTGATATTTTTCCTGAATTTTTATGAATTCACACTCCTTTAGGAAGGGAGATGTTTGCTGAGAAAAGGAAACTACATATGTTTGCTGAGAAAAGGAAACCTACACGAAGGTCATGGAGTCCAGATTAATGACTACATTTTCTTTACATCCAGGATCAAGTGAAGGTCATAAAGTGCAACTTCAAATCCACAAATTCTCTTACTATTCTTCAGATGAACCTGGAATCATAGCAGCCAATATTATCTTACTGGCAAGGTTTTTGTTCAGTGAGAAATATGCAATATGACAGGACTGTTGTTGCCCCTGCTGTGTAACAGATTTAATCTGACAGAGAAGTCAATACCAAGTGTGTAATGACTTGCATCACAAGCAGTTTTGTGCTCCTACTTGTGTAATCCTTAATCCCTTCCAGCCCATCTTCCACTGAAGCATCTAAAAATCCTCAGATGTTATAACTCCACACGTACTTGGACATGGCAGCTCCTTGTGCTGGTTAACACCACCCAGCACAGCTCCTCAACAGACATGAAGGTAATAATTGTTCTGGTTTTTTGTTCGTGGCTTGAAGAAACCTTTCTGCATTTTACATTTGTCCTCCATTTCTTCTGTTGGTTCTGCTGCAGGAAGTCAAGCTGAACTTAAACTTGAGTCCTACTCACTTGTCCCAGTTTCCAATATTTTCCTGGACTTTGACATGTTTTGAACACTTTGTTGCCAGAGTAATCATCTGTGAAATTATGAAGTGAAGAGAACCTACCCATGATCTAAGAAGAGGATCGCATGAAATGCAGTCCCTTCTTTTGAAGTACACTGTTGGCCTGGGTGGTGAGCATGGCCACAAAACTGAGCTCCACTGCTTGTGTTGTTCTCTTCCTCCACCTGTAGTTGCATGGCAGGTACGTAAATGAACCTCTGACTGCAGGAAGAAAAATCTTCCCGTCCACAGCAAGGGATCGTGTTCATGTTTCGCTCAGAACATCTTTCCAGTGTAAAATGCCCTTTTTTGGGCTTCCCAGGAGAAATAAGCGCTGATAAAACAAGTAAAACACAATGAAGTGGATGATACGTGACCCACAGAGATGAAGCAGGCAAAAAAAGATGGGAAAGAGAGAGTGCAACCATTGTAATTTCTTATATAGTTAATTGAAGCCTATGAAGAAATCAGATACATGTCCGTGTCAGGTTTTAATGTGGTACACTCCTTTGGTGGTATCTTTATTTCCCTGCGGCAGAGGGAGATGCTTTTCAGACTGTTTAGTATTTTATATAAGCTCTACATGTCTTCATTCTGGTTACTGAAACCTGCTCCACACTCTTCCTGCTCTATCTCTTCCAAATCAACTAAACCTTCATGGAAGTGACATCTCAGTTTTGCTTTGCTCTGCAGAGCATTCCTTTTGGCATGTTACCTCTGTTTTTACCTGTTATCTGCTTTTTGAGTGTCATCCTCAGTGTGTCATCAGAAGTCCAGAAAAAATATTGATGCCTAAGTGAGGATTATACCAGTTTCTTCAAGCCTGTTTTTTGTGGGGCTTGTACTTGTACTTTAGTTTTTTAAATTTTGGTTTTAATTGCAAAAAATTAATTATCTACAAAAGGTTCTTCACTTTATCTGAATACTTTTGTCCCTCCATTATACTTTCCGAGCTTCCCACAACAAGACAAAAAGAACAGAAGTGTGATGCCCTTCATAAAAGTCAATCAGAGGTATGCAGAGCCTGTCCATTAAAGACATCCCCTGGAGAAATTAAACTGTCAGGAGCAGTTTGCAGTCAGCTCAGTTTGTGGAGAGTGATGGCTCCCTGGGCGATGTGCAGGTGATCATGGCTGGGCTCTGGAGAGGGCTCATGTTCGTGCTTTGGCGCAGGTTCTACACCCCCTGCTCTCACGTCTGCCCTTCACATGTCCCACAGGAAGGGGCAGGGAGGCTTTGCAAGTCCATGTCAGAAGAGAGAGAGAGAGAGAGATGGTCTAAAATTTAAGTTTACAGCAGGATGAATATTTCCAACAAATACCAACAGTACCTGTAGCACTACTTTCCTGCAGTGCTGTGAGTACTGTAAATACCTCTTTTGGAAGGCTTTGAAGAAGTAGATCTCTCTGGTTCAGATAAGGCATTCAGGACACTTCAGCTGGCTTCATGATGCTGAGATGTCTGCTTTTGAATAGTCCTTGGGCTTCCCAGCACCTCAGCAGAATCACATGAAAGGATTGTGAGATTCAATAGCAAACCTATTACAGCTAAATCAGTATGATGAGAGCAGCAATCAGTGCAGGCACTAGAGGACTTATATAACTTCTAGGGAAACAATTATTTGCTTTCATTATGTTTTCCCAACAATCCAGTGACCACAAACTGGTTTATTTTCCCTCCGCTATCTTCTCTGAAGAAAGTATTTTCTGATTTTCTTTAAAGATATTTCAAGTTTTTAATTTTAAAACACTGTACAGGGTATAACACCTTCAGCTGCTAAATGGCTGTTGTGTATAAGGGACAAATTTTGCCTAGAACATCCTACTGTGAGTAGGGTATGTGGGCATGGAGACCTCAATGAAGCCGCACACAGCACTGAGCTATTCTCTTGAATATGAATTAAGGGTCTTGGAGGCCACAGAGGTCACCAGGAAAGTCTAATCAGCATCACAACATCATCCTGGCAAAGTGCTGAGACGTGAGGTGAGTTACTCTTCCTTTGAAATGTGTACGTACTGCTCTGAATGGTTTTGCTGCCTGTATCTGTGTGTTACCCTTTATCACTTCCAAAACATCTCATTTGCTGCCGTTCAGCCTTGTGTTTATCAGTAACATTATCTGGTCAAATAACGGAAACAACCACATATCAAAAACTTCATAAGCAGCTCCTCCTTGTGAGTGATAGCTAATTTCTTTCTGAGTCCCAGTTAACACTCCTGCATAAAAAAAGATGTACATCTGAAAGAGTCAGGGGTTTTCTCACTGTATTCTGAGAGAAAATTGCCATTGGAGTGCCTTAAAGGATTTGAAACAGGAAGAAGCTGTTGCTACTAATTGAGAAGTCAAATGTCTGGTTATCTGCCTGGCCGGCCATATGCTACAACTACTAATAGGCAATTGTGTTGCAAAGCTAAGAATAACTCCTTTGTCTTTTATTACACTTAAGTCATTCTCTGAGAGTCATGCTGTTATTCTTGGCTCACACTGAGCTTCAAGAAACGGAAACACAGGGATATGGGGTGCCTAACATGAAACCTGCTTTTGCCTCCTCACATTGCCCCACAGACAGACACATCCACAAGGAGTTACCTCCTTGTATTCATCCTTTGAACAACCTACAGTCTCAGCATTGTTACATGACCTTCTCACCACATACACACAACAAAGGATCGCTCAATGCTTTACACATGCATTTCCTGTTCAAAATAATAGACTCAGAAAGACATTTATAGAAAACCAGTGTGATTTCCCTTGTCTACACTTTTTTAAAAAAAAGGGTAAGAGGCTTCTCTCCCTTTAATTTTTGTGCAGGCCATTAGCCATTTTTAATTTGAAGCAAAATATGATAAAAACATAAGTCTAATCATAACATTAACATGATCACACTGTAAAGGCATTTCTTGAGTCCCTGGCCAGTATCATCTTACTTTACCAGCCAGAATTCTGTGCCTGGCATGAGGATGTGCTCTTCAGTCTATTTCATCCCACCTCCCGCTAGATACGGGGTAGGAAACAACCATTTCTTTAGCTCTCATTATTAGCCTAAAAGCTATTTGTTAACCACTGATCATTTAAAACCCAGATTTCATCTGTTACACAAGATTTTGCAACCCATACTAGGTGCACACTAATAATTCAAATAAGAAATTCATGAAGGCTTAAATAATTCCTAGCATAGCATATATATTTTCCTGGAAAATGGAACTACCTAGTGATAGATGTAGTCTCCTGTAAAATTCAAATAACAGGAGTTTTAAATGCTCACTATTTCATTGGAAAGCTGTTTACTCAGACCTGTAACTTTGAACTCTGACTGGTAAGCCTTCAAGTTGTGATTTGTGTAGAACTCAGTTGCAGTCTGGAAAGGTTTAAATTGCTTGACTAAGTTATTCATAACTTTTACTTTAGACAACTGGAATCATTGCACTTTTCTATCAATGCTAATTGGTTTCTAGATTGCACTATTTTGCTGTGTTTAGCAAACAGAGAACTGGTATCCTGCTTCTCTGCATGCTGTTCAGTAGGCACTGGATCATTAATGTGAAATACTGCACAACTGGTTTGCAATTCATCTTAAAGATGAACTGCAGTTCCTTAATGGTCTTGAACTTTTAGTTTAAGAAAATAAATAATATAAATCCTTTGATGTAAGGCAGAGAGGGGAGGAACCAAAAGTGCCCATTCCTGGCAGTAGGGTTATAAAAAACTCTACTCGAAAATGCCTTTCTTCTTATTAGACATTATTTATTTCCTGACATCATTTCTTGGAGTGGATTTATTGTCACCAGCCAAATAGTTTGCACCACACAGAGTGTGCCAAGGAATCATCTGAGCATATACTTCTGTATCATTGAAAGTGGCCAATGTAACTTAGAAATGCCACCCAAAATTCTAAAGCTAAAGTGACACCACAATATCACAATAATTTTTCCTTTTTTTTTTTTGAGTATGAAATCCACACTTCTTTATAGCCAGGTTCTTGTTTACTGTATATTAGGATCATATTTCAGAGCAGTAGGCAATAAATTGTTTGAGAGTTTAATTATTTTCCTTCTATTAGAAAATTTTGGGCCAGTGCACTGGAAAATTCTGAGTCATAACAAACACTGAACAGGGGAGTGAGTTAAATTTCTGCACAGGACTTTAAAAATACCAGGAATTTGTTGTCTGTACAAAATCTTTCTATATAACGCTTCCTATTTTTGGTGTCTGATTGCACTATCACTGATGATGACAAAATATCTCACATGTGTTTCAGTAGAAGATAAAATTAATTTGAAAATAATTTGTTTGGTATGTTGCAAGTCCAAAGGAAAGCAATTGCCACATTCAGTGTGAAGGCATATCACCAGTATTTTAATATTCCTGGCAGAGTCTGACAACTTGTGACTGGACTGTCAGCAAGAGTTGCAGGTTCTCCTGGGAGACAGGTTTATAATGTATCCCCTAATATGAGAACAAAGTCAGTCAATTAAATGAAAAGAATGGAAAGTTTAAAAGATGTGAAAATCTCTCTTTTTGTATAGGTTAACATGGACTGTCAAATCCATCGCACTGAGAGTCAGCAGGTCAAACATTATGGCTGGATATTTAAAGAGTTTGGAACATATCCTGCCAATTTTACTGCAGTGCAATGATAATTAGACACTGTCCTGATGGTCTTCATGTTCCAAGAAAAAGTTCTTCCTTTGAACTTCACTATGTACCTGGTGAGTTACAATAGAGCTACGAGGACCAAGAGAGAAGAAAAAATTCTCAAAGGTCTAACATCTAGAATGAAGTGCAGCAATATTCCTGTTCCTACTGACTTCCCGTGGGAGCTGGGAACAAAACCCTCAGCGGTGACCCTGAAACTCTCCTCCATTGTGTTTTAACTGTGACTAAAGTGCATGAAATTGAAACTCCTGTGGGAAGTGTTCTGCTCTGTGGGAAATATTATCAAACGAAGGAAAAACAAAATCTAAGGAGCACAGTGAGGGGAGCACAGGCTCTGGGCCAGAGGCTGCAGCCAGTACAGCCCATGTAAGGTTGTGTAGACTCTTTGGAGGGCAAAGATGCAACTGAAGGGCAGAGTCCCTTTTAACCTGAAACACATTTGAGTTGGATTCTGCAAGTCAGTGGTTGAAGAGGACATCTCTGCCCCCCAGCATCATTCCTGTGCCCTACAATATACTTGTCAGTCCTCTAGGAGGCAGTTCCAGATGGAGTTTGATGTGCACATCTACACAGGTGTTATTTTACTGGGCGCATTCCCAAAAGATTTTTATTTTTCCACTTTTTTGGTTCCACCTACCACAATGTTACTCTGCTGGAAAGACTTTGTTTTATCTTGGCGTAAGCAAACAAGTATATAACGGGTGAAACATAAAATAAAGGCTGCTTTATGCATCAAGCTGTATAACAAAAATCAGAGCACAAGTGGGAAATAAACATTTGTGAGGAAGAAAATGACATAGAAGGAGGTGGAGAGGCACCATAAAACACATTCGCAATACAAGAAAAGAAGTGGCTACTTGTTACAAAAACTGAATACCAAAGAGAGAAGAGTGAAACTGCTGATACTGAGTGAAGTCACAGAGTAACTCCACGTGTGACTGTGGTTTTATTATAGGTTTCTGTTATGGACAGATATTTATTGTGGATGAGAAGCCTTCCTTCTTAATAACCCCTATCCCAGACAGCGGGGCCAGGTGGGACTCCATAATTTCCCAGATGTGTTACACAGTGACCATTATCCCTGCCAGATTGTTGACTACACTCTTTGTGAATCCCTACAGTGAAGGACATTCCCTCTTACGTCAGTTTTTCTGAGTGCTTTCTTCCTTTCCTTCAGAAGTGTTTCCCAGTGACCTACCACAGTTTCTCTTACTACATGTGAAACCCACTATATCTTCCTGTACAAACCATGGACACGGAGAGAATATTGTTCTCTTTGTGTGAGGATGACAAAGTGTGGTTTGGCTTTCATATGCCAGGCTGAACTTTCAGCCTTTCAAGTATAAAATCATCCATTTCATTTATAAATTTACCATTGTTCAGTAAAACGGAATTCATTATGTTATTTAAAAATATCTCCTTTCAGATTGCAACCGTATGTGAAACATGTGACTTCTCTGTGACCAAACAATAAAAAACGCCAAACAAACAAAATCTGAGAGGCTGTGCTGGAACTTGTAACACAGAGGAATGCTATGGTCTGGAGTTCATAGCAGCAGGAAACATGCTGTAAGACATGCTGTGATTGAGTCATTTTCTCTACTAAATTTTCAAATTGCTGTGACAAGACATTTTAAGTGGTGAAAGAAAGGTTATAGATCCCTCAAGGTGTCAGTGTAAATAAGTGTTTTAAATGTACACCTTGTGTGTATTTGAATAAGGAAATCAGTCTGCAAAAGTAAAATGTGACAAAAAAGTTCTCTTTTTGTTCCTGCCATGTTGTGCTCCACCCACCTATAAAGTTTCTGTATCACTGTAGCATGAAGAGCTTTTTCTTTCCATTCATTCAGCTGTAATCTATTCAAACATCCAGATGAAGGGATCTTTCAGAGGAGATGTCTTTTTTTTTTCTTTGGTAATAAGAAACCTTACCAGTCAGTTCCTATGGGAGGTAGACTAACCTCTTTCTCACGGTAAAATCCAAATCACTTGGCCATGTTTTGGGTTTGCACAGCCAGATTCTGATAGCAGGGGGTGCTGCAGAGGTGGCTGTTCTGAAACTTCCCCCATGTCCTATAGAGCCAGCTCCAGCCAGCTCCAGGATAGACTCAAGCTGGCCAAGGCCAAGCCCACCAGTGGTGGTGGTAACACCTCTGGGATAATGCATTTAAGAAAGGGGGGGGCGGGAAATGCACAACTGCTGCTGAAGAGAGGAGTGAATGCATAAGAGAAACAACTTGGTAGTGAAAAAGGGATGGCAGCCAGTTCTCCAGGCACCAGAGCAGCCCCTGGTGCAGCCCATGGTAAGGCAGCTGTGCCCCTGCAGCCCATGGAGGTCCATGGGAAGCAGAGATCCACCTGCAGCCCCTGCAGGACACCATGCTGGAGTGGGGGGACTGCCCAGAGGGTGCTGTGACCCTGTGGGCAGCCCATGACTTTAATTGCTCAGTGATCTCTCCCTGACCTTGTCTTAACCCACCTTTTGTTCTCTTTTCTCTCCCCTGTCCAGCTGAGGAGGGCAGTGACAGAGCAGCTTGTTGGGCACCTGGTGTCCAGCCGGGATCAACCCACCACAGGCGACATGCTGTAAAATGAGGCATCATATAACACCATGTCACAAACTATTCACAACAAAGGAGATAGGCAGGTACTTCTCATGCCAGCTACTAATGATCTGCTTACTCCCCTCAGCTCTGCCTAGAGTTGGCACTTCTAATCATATCTTTCAGAGAAAAAGGCCTGTGATTTAGGAAAAATATTTTATAAGTGAGAAAGTGATTTAGCTACCTTTGCCAGGTTCAAAATCCTGCTGCAAACCGTGAGTGACTTGGTGTATCAGGATAAATTGCTGTATTTAGGCTGCATTTAGATAGTGCAGTTCAGATGTTCTCAGAGGTTCATTATTAAAGACAAAGCTAGCAGCTGCCTCAGACCTGGCACTTCTGGGGCTGGAGCAAGTTTGGATTTGCAGACAGTGGCTCTTAGCAGTGTATTGGAGCCTCAGGGCTTGGATTATCTCCCTGCACTCTGTGATGATTGCCTGGGGAGTGAGACAGCACAGTTTAGGGAGAGAGAGAGATGAGGCTGGACTGTGACATGAGAAAAGACTCAAAGAGCCAATCCTAACAAGGGGAGCAACTGCCACAAGAGCCCACGCCACTGTTACAATCCAGTTTAAACCCAGAAAAGCAAAGAAAGCTAAGAGTCTGTGCATAAACTGGAAAAAACTTGTAAGATTGTAAATATCCCCAGAAATTAGATTAAAATCAAACGAGATTAAAATCAAACGAGATTAAATGCTGCTGCCAAAAAATGGGTGTATTTTATTTAATAGTGAAAGAGGCAGAGAGAAGGGAAGAAAAAAAAGAAAGAAAAAAAGAAAGAAATAGGGGTGACAAGAGCGTAGGGGAGTTGGGGGGACAGGAAGAGGTGACAAGGGTTAGATGGAAACATATCACCTGTCTGAGGACCCCAGTGACTCGTTGCTCTCCTCCTTCTGGTCTTGCTGGTGGTGAAGGTGCCCCATCGGTGCTATGGCCACACAGCTACATGCTGCCACACGGCATGGCACACGGCACAGCACGGAATGGCACGGAATGGCATGGCATGGCATGGCACAGCATGGCACAGCATGGCACAGGCCACACACCACACGCCTCACACCACACGCCACACGCCACACACCATGCCAGGGTGAGTACAGCGTCCCATGGATTATTATATGCTTTGGGCCAGGTGGGAACTCCCATGTGTCTCCCTTGCAGGGGCTTATCTTCAGACACTGTCCCTTGCAACACTGGGGGTCTGTTGCATCATCTCTGGTGCTCTGGTGCAGGGTCTGAGGGCTGCTTTGGGGGGTCCCTGTGCTGGGCATGTCTCCCCTTCTGCTGCAGATAAGTTTCTCTCCCCCCTGGTGGGACCCCTCAGCTCGGCTCCGGTGGAGGCTGGGCAGTTTCAACACACCCAAGGTCTCTTCTCCCCCTGCCCTTCATGAGGGGTTTGTGCAGCTGATAGCTCTGGGCTGTGGTTCCCACCCTGGAAGGGGTTAAGTTTTGTGCTCTTGTGAAAGTCCCCTGGCTCTGAGTTATCTTCATCAGCAGGCAGTGTAGTGTCTTTAGTCTATGCAGGGTGTGGTACTCTGTAGCTTTTGTAACACAGTTTTAAAAGTAGAAAAATGTTTAAGTCATAAACTATAATAGTCTCTGACAGCCACAAACCAGGTCCATTGGTCACTCCAGTCTGTGGAGTGACCCCTTGTTCATAAAATGGCTCCTTCAAGCCTGATGTTTTAGCCAAGAGAAACCACTATTAGACGCATCTGTGCTGACCTTTACTGAACATTCACTGCTTAGAGGCAGGGCATAGACCCACAAGTCCTTGTCTGCCAGAAGCAAGACCAAATAGCCCATTCCAGGAGTCCTAGACCACTGGAGGAGCCAGGTGCATATTGAGCATCAGCAGTCACCAGGATGGTGGTCCATTTTCTCTGACTGCAGAATGAACACAGGAGCAGCCCAGAGACTGACTTTGTGTGCTCTCCCAGCTCCTCCTGAGAACTGATGTTGTATTCTGTGACCTTCTTTAGCTGGCACGGCCACCAAGCAAGGATCCCATTTGTGTCTTCTTTACAATTTTTTCCCTTCACTGTGATGTCTTCACACTTTCCTCAGGCTGCCAAAGGTGTCTACAAAGGGTCATGAGTTCATAAGCACAGGTGAGTTGGAATTTGTATCAGGAAATTAAAAAGCAAAAAGGTAGACTCAATAGGTGTAAGGAAGAGACAAGACACTTTAATGAATGTAACAGTAGCTTAATCCTTCTTCTGTTGCTTATTTATGAATTCTTAATTTTTATTTTAAAAATATATATATTGACTTGTTTTCTTTTAAACTTATTTTTTATTTATTTTTTGATCTCACTTTCAGGTTCAGGACTGTTATTGAAAGTTCAAGCTAGTTAAGATAGTTTTTGTCTCCTTATAGATGCAAACCACAAGAATCAAAATTGAAACACAGTATTTGAGAACAGTCTATTTTCAATAGTTTAGATAACTTGATGGTCATCATTCTCATAATTTTTCATTTTCTCTCTAAGTTCTCTTTTAAATTCTCTTTAAACTCCTCCCTCTTCTTTTCTTTTTGCAGTACAGGCAAACTAGTTCTTCTGCTCAACTCCTCTGGAAAGTGTGTGGCTTCTTTTTAAACTAATATCTTCAATAAACCTATCATTTTACACTCAACTTTATTATAAATTGCTTGTAATTTCATAATGTTCCAAGCAGTGATTATTGCATCATTAGATCAGTGGGAAGCCTGAAGAACAGAGGGCTACATGTATTTTATCCTTTTCCTTCCACTATTTTTACCATTTAATGCTGCATTGCTTTCAACATGCCTTTCCTGTCTTTAAGCATAAAGGTTATGAACAATTAGGAGGACATGGGTATTAACTGAAGTCCTTAATTGTGTAATAATTTGGGGTGGAGGGGTGGTGGAATCTGAAATTCCATGTATTATTTCATGAAAACTGCCCTGGAAATGATGGCTGATCCTGATCCCTGTTCTCTATGGAATAACCCCCTTTTCATTGGAACAATAACATGACTCAGCCTAACACAGTTATTTCAGAAAGGTATGAGGCACAAAGCCACTGTTAAACTAGGTGAAAAATCTGGAAAGAAAAACCAAAAATTTGTGTTCCTAAAAGCTTGTTTGATTTAGTCCCCAACAGTATTGCTTAGTCTCATAAAATATATTACCTTTCCCCACAAATCATATTTTGCTCATTAGAGTGTTACATGGAAAACTTAATTATTGTAATCACACTAGGGATGCTGGATTAAAAAGCCTACAGACATTTAAAGTAGGATTAATGTCTTCATGTAACAGCAAAAACTGATGTAACTTCTATGCCACTGGGAAGCAAATTTACTATGGAAATAATGCCATTTTAATTCCAAAAAGTTTAAATGTCTGCTTGGTTTGAGGAAACATTCCGCTTGCTACATTTTCAGCTCCAAGGTTTTTGAGTCTTGTACAGAAATCATACGGGAATTGGATTCTCTTGCCTGTTTCCTAAGGAAATAAACCTTTATGTATTCCTTCAGTCTATCTATCAGTCTCTTAGTTTCTCCCTATATTTTGAAACTACTAGCCAATTTCAACCAAATTTAGAGCACCCCAGACATCTGAAAGATATTGTATTCC
The DNA here is from genome assembly GCA_013396875.1 of Vireo altiloquus. Lineage (NCBI taxonomy): Eukaryota > Metazoa > Chordata > Aves > Passeriformes > Vireonidae > Vireo > Vireo altiloquus. The sequence goes on from VZRF01001701.1 coordinate 181,385, forward strand.
TAAGGTTGTGCAGAAATTGGGAGCTGAGTAGAATAGAAAGATTTAAATTAGAGCTCAGTGAGACAGAGGCAAAGGTGTCGGGCATTACAGGCAGTGCCTGGCAGCAGCTGAATGTGCCAGGATCAGACAGACCCAATCTGTACATCTGCATCAGCCACAGCCCAGCCCAGACCACCCCAGTCTGCCCTGGAAGTGGCAGGGAAGGTGGAACTCTTGGACCTGGGAGGATTTAGGTGACCAAAGTCATTATGCAAGTGGAGTTAGTTAGTTAGTTAGTTGTGCTGTTTCTAATACAGCTTTGTCTGTAAAGGGACAGTGATTATTGCTGGTCAGAATTTCTGAGTGGAATCATGAAGTCTCCATTCTTGGAGGTTTTCAAGGCTAAACAGCATAAATCCATGAGCAATCCTGTCTGGCCCGTAGCTGACCCTGCCTTGAGCAGCAGGCTGGGCTAGAGTAGTCCTTGCAACCTGAGTCATCCTATGATCTGTGAGTCTGTGAAGTTAGGTTTGCCTTACTGTGTTACCAAAAGCAAGGTATGGACAGGTTCATTTAGCCCAGATTTTATTATCTCTCAACTATCTTTTGGAAGGCCTATAGATTTTTTCAATGCAAAAAAAAAAAAATAGGGTATTGCTAATGCTCAATATTTATAATGTGCTAATAGCCAGAGATGTTAGCCAAGGTCAGAGACTAAAAAAAGAATGAAGGTAATTTAGTGGCCAAATCATTAACCTACTACAGAGGAAATCAAAGCTCATTGGAGTCTTCCTGTATGAATTTACACAAGCAACAGTGAGTGGGAGTCATCTCACACAATTTTAGCCCTTCAGAAATTAGGTAGCTAATTTATTGTGGCTTTTTAGATGCCCTCATGAATCCTCAGGGAGACAAAGAGACCAAAGCTGTTTCCTGCAACATATTTTGGTGGGGTGGACACTTTCTTTCCATTGAGGGAGAAAGGAGAGGTAATAGCACTCAGTTGGGAGCACAAAGGGTTGAGGTAGACAGATCTTATCAGACCATGTTAAAACAAATTGTTATAAGCTTTTATTTTATTAGTTTAATAGTTGCAGGTCACAGTGTTGATTTATTTGCTGTCAGGGGTTTTGTGCTTGTTTTCAGGGTTGTGTTATCTAACACCTCACTTGTTGTATGTGTATGTGCTGTTTATCATCTCTTGGGGCCGGATTAAAGTCATCATTTTCCCACACTGTGTAACACTGGCTTAGATGATAAAATTACTGGTCAGGATACTAATTTGGTAATTATACTTAACATTGTCATCATATCTATGCTGCAAAAACCATCTCTCAGGAACTGTTAATAATTACACTCTTTACTCCTTGGGGTACCAATCTATGGGGGAAAAAAGAGGGAACATTTTCCTCTGCTCTCCTCCAGTCCAGTTACAATAAATTTGGAGCATTTTGAATATCCTTGGTATGTTCAAACTGAAACACTCATATAGTTGTCTCAGTTCTGGCTGGGTAGTTAAGTGTGGGTTAGTATGGGCAAGTGCCTGGGACAGTGGACACATCTAGTGCTTTAGAACTTCATCCCTGGACTAGTGAAAAATCCTGAAGTGGGATGAAAAATATTCCTCAACCCTAGAAGCAAGGGTTGAATATGTGAGTTGCAAGGAAAAAAGTCACAGAAGGGGTCCTTTCAGGAAAAACGGCGCCCAGTTTCTAGTGGGTAGTTCCCCAGACATAGTAGAAGGACTTTCTTACTTGCAGACTTAATAAAGGAACATCTGATTGATATTTACAAGTGAGTAATGAAGACTATGAGCAGGACTAGAGGGGCCCTTCTTCCAGACAGGTCAAAGAAGGGGAAAACTGGGTTTGTTGGACTCTGTGGATTCAAGGGACTGGCACAGCAGACGCACAGGAGTGTGAGGCTCTAATGCTCACAGGGTACCCTAATATCGTCTGGCTATAGAGGCACAGATCCCACCTGTATTTCCTCTCAGCCTTACACAGGACTAGCTCCAGGAGCTCTATGTCCCTCTTGCACTGAGAAGCCCAGAACTGGGTTCCCTCAGGTCCTAGTGATCCAGGTGAGTGATGAATTCTAACAAGCAGCCCCTGATTTTCATTAACTTTCTCCATTGAGTACTAGATTAGAAAACCCAGTGTGTACCAACCTTCACCATATCCCCAAAAGGCACTTGTTCTTGAACTACTTACATTACTACAAAGTCAGCTGCCATGAAATGAGTGGCCCACTTTCATTTAATCCAATTCCTGTTGTGAGAAACAGCAAAGTCCTCTTTAACTACCGAGGCTTAGCAGTGGAAAACCTTAGTCTAGTTCAACATGTGCTGATTTTCTAGCAGGCAGCACGGCACCAGATAGGCAAAAAAAAAAAAAAAGAATTTTTTTTCAGAGCTTTCTCTCCACCAGTGGTTTATAAGTGCATGAGAATTCGGTGTCATGGTTTAAGTCCAGCTGACTTAACTCAGCCCCACACAGCTACTTACTCACTACCCCCATGGTGGGACTGAGGACACAGTCAGAAATGTAAAAGTGAAAAAGCTTGTGGGTTGCTATAAAGGCAGTTTAATAGGTAAAGCAAAAGCTGTGCACACAAGCAAAACAAACCAAGGAATTCATTCACTTCTTCCCATGGGCAGGCAGGTGTTCAGTAATCTCCAGGACAGCAGGGCTCCCTCACATATAATGGTGACTTGGGAAGACAAACACCACCACTCTGAATGTCCCCCTCTTCCTTCTTTCCCAGCTTTATATGCTGAGTATGATGCCATGTGGTGTGAGATGTCCCCTGGGTCATTTGGGGTCAGCTGTCCTGCCTGTGTCTCGTCACAATTTCTTGTCCTCCCCAGCCTCCTCAGGGGTGGAGGAAAAACCCTTGGCTCTGTGCAATCTTTGCTCAGCTAAAACAGTGTATTATCAACTCTATTTGATAATCCAGAAACAAATCCAGAACATAACCCCATATTAGGCCCTATGAAGAAAATCCCAGCACATTCTCCACCACAGCCACAGTCCCTTCAACTCTAATTTACAGCAACATGAGCAAGCCCCAACCAGGACATGTTGCAGGCACAGGAGCTTGTCCAGTAGAGCGGTTGAACAAGCAAGAAAAGCAAAATGCATCCATAAGCATCCAGAAAAGTTATGATTTTAATCCCAGAAGTGTTTAGGGCCAGGTTGATGGAGCTTTGAGCAAGTCAGTCTAGTGGAAGGTGCCTCTGCTCATGACGGGGGGGTTGAAGCTAAATGATCTTTAACATCCCTTCCAACACAAACCATTCTATGTTCTATGATTCCATGATAAAGTGATTATCTTTTAGACTCTACAGAGAGGAAGAGAGAGAATTGCCAAAAAAACCCAGACTAAATCAGGATACAAACCCATTAGCCCATTTTCTTTCTGTTTGATATTCAAGTGGCCTTACCTCAGGAGACAGAGTATCTTTGGATTTCCTACAGATAGTTATAGTGCTGGGTTTAGGTTGCCCTTTTTCACCTGAACTGTTTGCCATTTTCAGGAGTCTTAAATATTATCTTCATTTTGAGAAAACAAGTAAACTACAGGAATTCATCATGTTGTCAGCATAACCTAATTGCTCATAGAAAAATCTTTAAAGTCATGTATCTCTGAAAATACTAGAAAGAGACATACTAAAATTTCCTCACTCATAAATGCTGTGGATAGACAGAGAAGTGAGCCAGGTGAGGAACCTGCATGGTACACAGCAACAGAGAGAGATGCTGTCATTCTGCTTGCACTGAAGATAGGGGGAGAGAAAATTAGCAAACATTAGTGGATTGGAAAAAAACCTGCAGAAATTACTGAAAAGTGGAGAAGAGGACTTAATGCATTTTGGTTTTGTGGGTAGCTCCTGAGTGAGAGCCCCAGTCCGGAATGGTGCTGGAATGGTGCAGACCAGCTGCACAGCCTCTGTTGATGTCATCTCTGCATCCCATGACTGCTTTTGCCTTGAAGCATCGTTATGATTCATCTCTGTGCTTTTTTTCCACTTTGAAATTCAAGAAATAACGAATGGATGCCTTACATGATTTCACAGCCTGACACTGAGGCTGCAGATTAGACCCAATAATGCAAAACATATTCCTATTACTTGGAGCTCACCTAGAATCATAGAAACAGAATTGTTAAGGTTGTGAAAAACCTCTAAGACATTTGAGTCCAACCAGTACCAAAACCATGCTCCTAAGTTTTTTTGAACACTTCCAGGGATGGTGATTCCACCACTTCCCTGGGCAGCCTCTTCCAATGACTGAAAACACTTTTGGTGAATAGACTTTTTCTAATATCCAATCTAAACCTCCCCAAGTGCAACCCGAGGCCTTTTCCCCCTGTCCTATCACTTGTTACTTGAGAGAAGAGACTGAGTCCCATCTGGCTCCTTTCAGGAGTTGTAGAGAGGGATAAAGTTCCCCCTGAGCCTCCTTTTTTCCAGACTAAACACTCCCAGCTCCCTCATCAGACTTGTGCTCCAGACCCTTCCCCAGCCTCATTGCTCCTCTCTGGACACTCTCCAGCCCCTCAATGTCTTTCTTGCTGTGAGAGGCCCAGAACTGGACACAGCATTCCAGGTGTGGCCTCACCAGTGCCCAGCACTGGGCAAGAATCACTGCCCTGGTCCTGCTGGTGGCACTGTGCCTGATCCAAGCCAGGATGCCACTGGCCATGTGGGCACATGCTGCCTCATGTTCAGCTTTTCATCCTCCAACACCTCCAAGCTCTTCTCAGGGCTGCTCTCAATTTTTTTCTGTGCCCAACCTGTACTTGTGCTTGGGATTGGCCCAACCAATGTGCAGGACTTTGTACTTGGCCTTGTTGAAATCCATGAGTTATGGCTGTAAATGTGATACAAGTACTGAGGGTGTTTTCTTTCAGACTTCTGTAAGCTTTAAAAGTTGTGCCTTAGATTTACAAGGCCAACACCATTATGTGTATGTAAGATGAACCTCACTTTAGGTAGCTTTCTGCATATTTTATAGGTTTCTTAGATTTCATTAACAGTTCAGAGGGCAATTTGAACTTCGGAAAATCAAATTAATGAAGACATTTTTGTCATTGTTAAATACATCTAATTTATAACAGAGCCTAAAAGGGTGATGAATTAAATAACTTGGTCAAAGAGGATGGACTTAAAACATCTTTCTTCCTCCCCACATGGAAAAAAATCTTCAAGTATATGAAGATCAATTTAATTCTCCTTCAAAATTTTTGCAGTACTCTGTTACCTTGATGACCATGTAAACCATGATGTGCTTAGACTCCTGGGAGGGCTGGTATGGCTACACCAATTGCCTATAATTTTGATGAGCCATTAAAAGAAATGTAATGTTTTGCAATCTCTAAGTTGGAAATTAATGACAACCAACAGCTGGTGCAACAACAGATGTTCAGATGCAGAAATAATAGCTTTTGTGTGTTCACATGCCTTCAGTTACATTTAATATTAGTTAAGAGAATCATTAAAAAGTGGTACCATTGTTCACAGATAACATTATTTATTCAAGCATTTAAAGAAGGCAGTGCTTTTTGAAAGTTGAATTTTTTTAAATTAATACTTGTATATGTAGATGCATGTGTATTTACTTCTACATACAAACAAAGACACTTTTTTTATATCTATCTATCTATCTATCTATCTATCTATCTATCTATCTATCCACGAGTACATAGAATCTCTCTCTTTCTTGGTCTCTCTGATTTTCCAGCCTGAAATCCCTGCAGATATAGGGTTGGATGCAGTGATGATGAGATATATAATCGATGGGGAGTTAGGTTTGAGCTTGGGAATATCATAAATTATTAATAATAAACCATTAAACTAATGATTAGAGGAAAATCTTCCAAAGAGAAGGAAGGATATGTTTCGGTTGTCTGGTTACAATGTTAAATAGCTATAACTAGTCTGTTCTCAAATGTTCCAAAGGTGCAATACAGGCCTCTGAGATTAATTATCACTAAGAGATTGAGGAAATATGTCTGCAGCTTAATGGCCATTCTTGTTTAAATGGTGGAGTTGATTGCACTGAGTGATGCTAAAGCACAGGAAGAACTTTGTTTAACTCACTAAAGACAACCCTGAGGTACACTGTGAAGGGGAATAAGGGTGCATCACCTAGCCACTTAAGATTTTGTAGTATAAAAAAATATTTTAGCATTTGAATTTACATTTTTATTGAAATAAGTAAGTGGTTCATGGGAATTATTGAAGTTTGATGAATTCCTGCATAGTTTGAACAAGACAAAATGGATGTTACCAACCACTTCCAGACTGGAGATGTATGTTCCCTCTGTCAACAACCATTTTATCCTTTTTGCATAGAATTCTTACTGAAAAGAAACACCTATCTTTTTTGCAAGGTGTCTTCTTTGGTGAAGAAACAGGTGAAGCCATAATTCACTAGAACAAAGTAAAAAAAGTGCTCAGCTATGCCTGGCTTCAGTAATATTTTGAAATAGATTTTTTTTTTTCATAAAAAGTACATTATTCCTATGGCAGCTATGAAGATAATAAATTTTCCTTCAGCAAAAATTCACTAAGGAATTGCTCCACTGAAATTTGTGCTTTTTTGCTAAGGCCTAGATAATCTGTCTTTGCTGGTGGGTGAGAGAGTTGTGAAACTTTAGACAATATTTTTAAAATCCATAGATTAACTAGGTTCTACAAGCATCAATCACCAGGATTAGGTGTCAGGTCAAAATTAGTTCTCTAAATTACCTTCCTAGTCAATGAGTATCAATTGGCACCTTCATGTTGTGAGTCAACAACCTATGAGAGAGACTAAACCTTTATACTGCTAAAATGACCCGAGTCTGGGCCACAGCTGGAAGAAGAACAAGTCCTGATCTACAGGGTATTTCAGTGTTCTCCAAAGATTTTGTATCAGCTTTAAAAAAACACAGTTAACAAAAAGAAAAATGCATTTCGGAAATCTCTTTCTTGCATACATGGATAAGAACTAGGCTTGGCCAGGAACCCCAGTACAAGGAGGGTGCAAATGAACAACTCATTTAGTTTTAGTTATCAACAGGTCTTATTACCAGGCTGTGGGGCTCTGGCACAACCTTTTGGTGTGGGCTATCTTCGTGTAGGATAAAACAGGTTTTAGAGTGACTGCTTTTATTCACTTATAAGCCTAATTGCATTATTCCGGTTAGCAAATATGATACAGAATATTCAAATAGATTCACCATTTACTTCAGAAATGTAAGACCTCATTACCAGCAATGTGCAGCAGAACAGAGTAACAAGAATGGTGAAGATTTTCTATTGTATTTGGGTAAAAGGAAACTTTTGGCACAAGTTTTTGAATAGCTTGTGCTATTCAGCTTCTTTAAATAGCTGAACCCAACTGTATAGACTAAATAGTCTGCTTCCACTATCAGGCAATCCAAAATCCTTCCTGACACTTTTATTTATGGCAGTTTTTTGGGTGTTATCATGGCACTTACAAAATTTTTGGTTCCCTTTGGGAATGTAGGCTCCAGAACTGAGATTACAATGCACTCCCTTGCTGGTGGGTCCATCTAGACTCAAATAATCAGGCATTCCTGCAGAGAAGGTTGTTTTCCTTCCTTCTTAAACACTGCAGACTCTCCAACTTTTCAGAGACCCATTCTCCTGATCTCATATAGACAATTAACCCAAAGTTAAGCCCACCTTTCCTGGACAAGTTTATGGGGAAGTTTGCCAAAGGCCATCTACAAATGCAGCTGATTGAAGCCACTTTTCAGATTTAGACTGGTCCATGTCCAGGCCAGGACATGATGCTGGGGGATAAAATTTCCTTATAGGCAAGGGCAAATAAATATTGATCTTAGATTTCTTTGATCATTCTTGACCAGAAATTACTACCCTTTTTTCCAGAGCAGTGTGCCAGTTATTTGCAAATAATGAATCAAAAGGGTTAAAACTATCGGGAATGGACATGCCTCTGCATTTTCTGTGTTCCTGGTGTCCTAGAGGGGATCATTACATTCCTCAAGCCCTTTATCCTCAAGTCCAACATTTATTTTCAACTAATAATGGAGAAATGATTCACAGACTAAGCAAAGACTTGCATACTAGTACTACACAGATGACAGATTATCCTCCCCTCATTACCATCGCAGAATAGCCCAGTATTTGGAAGAGATTAGCTCCTGGGTGAAGAATGATTCTTTCACACCACACCTAAACAAGACTATTAGTTATGAAAAAAGGTTTTAAATATTTTCAGGTCATCAAGCACAGGTGCTGGGTAAGGAATACAGACCAGGACAGCACAAAAATCTTAGAAGCACAATTGAACTATTGATTGGCAGATACTCACTTCCCAATATATATGTTTGAAAATGTAATTAAAATAATATAGCAAAACTACACTATGAGGAGTATTTATGCTCTGTTCTACTGATGTGTATTTATTACACACAGGGCCTGCACAATGCTTCCAAGGGGTAATTAGGATACTCCTCAAGTAGGCGTGACTTTTTAATAGACCTGTGAGACCAGGTTTACCTCATCTAATTTTGGTACATGAAAGGTCTCTGTTAGGAGTGATCTGACATAAATTAGCATGCAGGTAAGGATTCCATCTTCAGTCACCTTGAAGCCAGCACAAAGATAATTATTTCTATTTTGATACTTTTTCTGTAATTCTTCCAGAACAGGAATCTATACCAACAGCAGGAATCAATTTCCTTCTATTTTAGCTTTCTGAAAGCTAGAGAGCACACAGAGATGGGACTCAGCTCTGAATTGAGATACTTAAACCTAAAAAGCAGATTAAATTGTTTTAATGTACCCATCCAAAACCATGTTAAGAACATGTGGAACCCTCTCAGACCTCACCTCGTTATTTTAGACACCAAATTAAAAGGTCTCTAGGTGCAGCCTCATGAGGAGAACTATGCCTTTCTTGGCAACAGAGGGATGGAAAAGGCATTCCAGTCGCCTAAGATATGACAAGAAAGTATAATTTGCCAAGTCCTATCACTTGTGACCCAGACACAGCTCCTCTTCCACTCAGTGCTGTACTTTTCCTGAAGGTAAAGGTCTGGGGCAATTTTGAGATCTCTAGGGTATTAAATCTAACCTGCACCTAGACATTCCAAATGCTGTAAGATCTCTGAGGCAGATTTATGTGATTGACAGCACATGGGATTGCTTCAATTGGTAAGAAGAAGCCAGATAGGACACCTGCCAATGAATGGTTTGCCATCTCACAGTGGAATCTAGGTGAGACCTCCATTAGCTATAAAATGAACTTAAAAACCTGTCCTTCAAGTAGCTATTTGTGTGTGAACAGATATATATATATGAAATTCTATCATCTCAGACAGACATTGACCCCAGCCTAATCAGGAGGCTGTTAAAAGAAAAGAAAAGAAAAAAAAGACATAATCTCTTCAGACTCAGAGAAAAAGATAAGATTGTCTAAAGAGAAAATTCATCCCAGGTCCTAGTTTTAGAGAAAGAACACCTCTGGAGTTACCATTTTTTCCAAGGTTGTCTATTTTTATTTTTTTTCTTGGAATCCAAACTGCCTAGTTTGTAGTATCTTAAAATAAAGGTATATTTATGCTCTGAATGTGCCATTTTTATGTGAAAAAGAACAGCAATAAGAGATGTTGATGAATGTGTTTTATCGTAGTTGATAAAATACTTGCATATCACATCAATACAATACATACCATTGTACCTGCATATGGGTTTTATAAAAGTCCCAGAAAAAAATGCAAGGTACCGTCTTTATCTTTTTGTTAGAGATGTCTCTAGATAGATGAGTTTTCAAGAAGATTCAAGAAGATTTCGAGAAGGTTTTAATACAATCTTTGCTGAACTTTCCACAGACTTAGTGGAGTCTGGATCCTACCTTAATGGAAGATTAAGTAGCCTTCTAGAGGGCATGGGTGTCTTGGAGTGACTTTATGATATCCTATATTGTCTGCTCTGTGCCCAGAAAAATGAATTTTATGCTATTCTGTGCCTTTAAACTGAGCTTGAGAGGGGAGAGAGAAAAAAAAAACAAACAGCCAGAGGAACTTTTTCAAAACAGTTCTGTGCTCCAAGGTCACTACTCCTCTCTGTTGAGGCTGCTGTGGAGAGGGGAGGAAGCACCTTCTTTGCTTTTCCAGCAGGCCCTTGGCTCTTTTTTTTCTTCAGTAGAGAACAGAGATGGAGTTTTCCTGGGACTTTGGGTTTCTTTTTGTTTTTCCCTCTTCTGGACTCGTTCAGAACATCAGAACATTGGAACTTCACTGAGAGGCTTCTTCATCAACCTGAAAATGGGGGTGCCTCTCCCCCAGAACTCCGGGAAGAGGAGAGACCACACCCAAAGGGACTCCAGCCTTTTGCCCAAGGTTTCTCTCTCTCTTCAGCGAGAGATTTTTTTTTTATTATTTTTATTATTAAGAATTATTGTTCTTTTCCTGTGTGTTTTGTTAAATAAATAGATTTTTTTCCCCTTTTTCTCTTCATTTCCTCCGGGGACATTTTCTTTCCCGAACCTGGTGGGGGGGAGGGGTACACAGGTACCTACAGCCTGCTTTCCATCAGGGGATAGCCTCCTCTGGATCTGTCTCAAACTGGGACAATGGGAAAAAAAAAGGATCAATGAAAACAAACTGAAAAATAAAAATAATAATAAAAAAAGGCAAGAAAATTAATTTGGAACAAGGCAAGCAATTTTCAAAGTTATGGCAAAGAATAGTGTTAGAAACTGTTTGGTTACAAAACCCAAGATATTAAGTTGTAAGCTTACTTTCTACACATACGTTTAGGTATTTAGGTGTAGTAACATCTGAAGAAGATCCCTCAGGTAGAGCAGGAGGTAAGTAAAGAGATATTCTACTTTTAAAGACAACTTGCTGAAGATATAAGGAAACCACTTTAAGTATTCACTATGACTGTGGAATTTAGTGCCTTGCATTATGGCCTTTTCTGGAGAAGACTTTGAGGCTGACATATTTCCTTTTCAGGGGTTGAACCCTCAAATTTGAAATTGGTAAAATGAACAATAACTCTGCATATTTAATCAATGGCCTAGGAAGTCTGACAGTGCTGAGTACTTTGAGGCAGACCTAGAAAATACATCTCATGAATGCATGACTGCAAAGTGCAAAACTGGATTGCCAGGTGCTGGAGCACTGACTGTCACCAAAGGACTTCTTCAGAGTTCAAAGCATTTCTTTCAAGAGTGGCAAAAGCAAGGTTCCTCTCTTCAGGACACTGCCTGCATTGATTTCACCTGGCTGTCCTGCCTGCTTACCTGCAGAATGTGCACCACAGAGACAGCCTGGTGCACTCCTCCCACAACAGAAAGCACTGTGTGTCCTCCCCACAAAACTGGCGTTTGTAGGACTGGGAATCTCAGAGAGGACAAAACTCCCCTTTGTGAGAGCACAAAGCACCATCAGTTTCTATATCTGCAGTGGGAGGAGTGCAGACTGGGTCCCTTTTCAGTAGTTATTCATCACCTCCCATCTAATCCCTCCCTTTAGTTCCCTTTCCTCTTCGACACAGAATCAGCAGCCAGGTACCATCCTCAAGAGCATTTCAAGAGCAGTAATCAGTTTTCCTGCAAAGGGTCAGCGCCGGTGTGACACATGAGTGTCCTTGTGCTCATCACTTCCACACTTCATCCTTTCACCGAGCAGCCAGGGTGTTCAATAAACTGTCAGCTCCTCCGGGAGGGAAGGCACAGAGCTGGCACGGGGCGAGAGCACACACAGCGCCCTGCTCATGCATCATGCTGCCATCTACTCCTGACAATGCTCTTTCACAATGGACTGGATGAGGGGATTTGCAAGTGCCGCTTCCAATTAAAAATAACACTTCTACAAAGGAAAAGGAGTGAGGTAATGACTGTAATTCTAATCAAGCTGGAGCAGGTGTCTCATTAGTACATACTCTGGGAAGGAAGTGCCTTTATGACCTGTGCTAATACACCTTAACTTTTCCCTTCTGGACCAAAGGAAACCCCATCCCCACAAGAAGCACCGCTGGTTCTTCAGGCAGGCAAGATTAACTCATAGTGAGATGAATCATGTTTTGCCTGTGAGACACACAGTTTTTCAGCAAAATTGAGTGCAGTCACTTTAAAGGAAGATTTGATGGAGATAAAAAGCACTGAGTTCAACATTTTCAGAAAAATCACCTGTTCCTTTAAATTTCCAAATTTGGGATTAAAAATGTTAAACCATTTGCCCCTCTCATGTTTCAGAAGGCAAGGAAGCTGTTTCATAAGAGAAAAGAGTGGAAATTAGCGAGATTTCTAATCACTTCCAAGCTTCACACATAGAATGGTGTTTTCATAATAAGTAATCCTTCAGGGCTGTACTTCAACAATGCTAAATAAATACCAGATAAAAATGCAGTGCTGAACACTCAGATCTGACTTTCATGACAGAAACAGAGAAATTCATTCATGTTTTCATTCTCATTTCTTCCCAGGCTTGCAGTGGAGAGGGACTTTCACCTCCAGATGACAACTGAGGATCAGCTTCACTAAAGTAATTGAAGGGTTTGCCTTTGACTTGGTAGAAGATCAGGTTTTTCAAGTCCCTATAAGAGCATTTCAAAAGCCAGCCCACATCACAGCAAATCAGGAGTGACATTAAGAAGAGAGGAAAAAAGTAACTCAGCAAGTGAGGAATGAACCAGAATTCCTTACCAGATGTATAAAATGACTGAGGTTTTCTTAAGCCACAAAGCTCCTGAAATTTTATTTAATGGATAAAACACAAACTGGTGGTATCTGAATGTCTAGTAAACCCCATAGCTCCTGCTTTGTGCTCAAGCTGGCATGTTTTTCATTACCCCAAGGCAAACCTTCAGGTGCCAACATCCTCAGTGGGTGGGTGTGCCTTGCAATCAAAATGCTACCTTGCAGAACACTTCTTCCATTAAGTTTTTCAACTTGTCTCATGTTCCTCAGCAGTCTGTAAGATCAGTGGAAGATATCTTGCATCAGCTTTGTAATAAACAATGAATGAGTGAGGTCACTTACCCGGATTTTAAGTCCTTCTCCTGTGCCTCCATTCTGCATGGATTCACCACTTTTGTGTCACATGCAAGATGTTGTGTCACTCCCCAGACACAGCTAAGCAATCTCACATTTCACAAGAAAGTTTACAGATTTACTGGCTTTGCCAGTAGTTACAAAGCAACATTTTGCACGCTATCAGACTTCACACTGCCTTCAGATAGTTTATCTGAGCACCTACATATTTTGCCACTTTTGCCATAAACTTTTCCTATGACTCCTTAATAATTCAACAGCTGAACATAAGAAGTGAGCGAAGAACAGAATGACTGCTCATCCATAATGGACAGAAGACTATAAAAAGCAGGATTAACTTAAAAATCTCCCACTTCTTAGCAGAATATGAACCATATGTATCATCCTTTTGATGCCTTAGGTTTTAAATTTTATATTTTTCAAATTCTGTACTGCCCAGTGTAACTCTGAAGTTCCCTGTAGTTTGTTAACTGCCTCTCTCCTATGCTAAGACAGACACAACAAAGCCTCTCCAGCTCTCTCTCCAAGGACACCCAGACTGTCCTAGGCCCAAAATGTGTAAACAAACATCTTGGGAAAGGTGGGGCAAGCCTGGGGAAATGACATCATTAGCTAAAGTTTTAACTGGCGAATTTATGCTGATATGCAAATGGACCAAACGCATAAAAGTGTGAAGACCTCATGGCCTGTCATGCATCTTGAGATCCACTGAGGCAGAGGAGCCTCCAGACCCCCAGCGTGTACCTTCAAAGGCCTTTCAAATAAATACCTCCTTTATTCCCTTATTCTTGTCTAGTCTCTTTTTTTAGGTAGCCATTTAAGGCATCAGTTCAGTATAGTGGTCAAGAGAATAAATAACCCTATTTGAAGATTTGAGATTTTTTTTTCATGCTGGTTGCTAGTTTTACATTAGGATATTAATCACTGAACAGGTAGAATTAGTTTCACCAAATCAGTAAGTGAAAAGGGATTTTAAACAAATGTGGCTTATATTGAAAGACTGGGTATCAGTTACCTCAGCCTTGAAGATAAATAGGGTCTTGTTAGGTTGTGATAGGATCACCTGCTTGTATCATTTATACAACTCTAATTTCTGCCACAGGCTTTTCAAGCCTTTGAACACTGACATTGATTCATTAAGGTTTTTCCATTCCACTCACGAATTATATTTCCCAGTAGAAAATGAAGCAACATTAATTACAAAAGTGAGATTTCTACAATGAGATATATAATTGCCAGTACTGAAGTGCACATTATAAGATCATGCACAAAATACTCTGCTGACATATTATGTAAAACAAATTCTTGATCTCTTTTGTAATTATCATTTCATCCCCCCAAAAGTTTAAACTACATGTGTTCCAAGAAGTTAAATATATCAGGATTGTTGTCTATCATTGGAGCATGTTAAAACCTACATTAACAAAATCATAGAATGGTTTGTGTTGGAAGGGATCTAAAAGATCATGCAGTTCCAACCTCCCTGCCATGGGCAGGGACACCTTCCCCTAGACCAGGTTGCTCAGAGCCCCATCTAGCCTGGCCTGGAACATCTTCAGGGATGGGACATCCACAGCTTCTCTCAGCAACTCGTTCTAGTGTCTCACTATTCTCACAGGAAAGGATTTCTTCCTAATGTCTAACCTAAACCTACTCTCTTTTAGTTTAAATTCATCCCCTTCTGTCTTATCTCTATGTGCCCTTGTCAGAAGTTGTTCTCCAGCCTTCTTGTAGGCCCCTTTAGATATGGGAGGAGCCAGTCTTTGAATATTAACCAACTTTCTTGGGCCCCTCTTCCCTCCAGGGCTTTATCCCATGGCACTCTACCAAGCAGATCCCTGCAGAGGCCAAAGTCTCTCCCTCTGAGGTCCAGGGCAGTGAGCTTGTTGTGCATCTTCCTTGCTGGCCTAAGGATCCTGAACTCCACCATTTCAGGGTCACTGTAGCCAAGGCTGCCCTGGAGCTGCACATTCCCCATCAACCCCTCCTTTTTAGTGAGAACAAAGTCCAGCATAGCATCTCACCTCATAGCTCCCCTATCACTTGGAGACCTGGATTGCTCATGCCCTGCTGTGTTGTCCCTCCAACAGATACTGGTGTGGTTGAAGTCCCTCAGGAGGACTAAGGCTTGGAAATGTGTGATCACTCCCATCTGTCTCTACAGGGCTTCGTCCCCTCAGTCTTCCTGGTTGGGTGACCTGCAGCAGGTCTATGTTATAGTGCCACCTGTCCCTGCCCTCTCTTAAATCCTAATCCAGGATTTCTCAGTCAGATCCTCATCCAACCCCAGGCGGAGCTCTGTGCATTCCAACTGGTCATCGATGTAGAGGGTGTCACCCCTCCTTGTGTCCCTGTATGTCCTTCCCAAAGAGCTTGGCTGCTCCCACTCCAACCCTCCAGTCACAGGAGCCATCCCATATCCCTGTGATGCCCATAAATCACAGCCCTGCAGGCAGGTGCACACCTCTGACTCCTCTTTGTTATTCCCCATGGTGAGTGTGAGAGGCCTTCAAGTTGGGCTCTTGATGAAGCCAAATTACTTGGAGTAGCCAGAATTCCTTCATGCTTCCCTCCAGCTGCTCTTCAGCTGATCTGTGCTCCCTCTCCAGGCACTGGGAATCTCTTGCTGGCGTGTATGGGATAGAATTAGGTTCATATTATTAGTCTCTATTTAAACATTCAAATCAGGGTAGTGACATCCAAGGTTCCTGTTGGGAACGGGCTTGACCTCCCTGCTGGTCTGTGTCTCCAGCCCTGAGTGCAGACACCCTGGGGTCCATTCTGGCAATTTGGCAGTAGAGACCATGACTTTCATTACCTACAAATGCTCCCTGCTGCTGTTGAATCTAATAATAGGGACACAGCCTCAAGTTTCAAACAAGGACAAGAAGAAAAGAGCCCTTCTGGTGGTTATAGATGTTCTCCATAGGTAGAAGCTTTTTTTGGTAGCAGGTAACTATTGATACTGTTAACCACATGCAGCCCTGGTCCCCAGTGCAGTCACTTGTGCAATTTGATTAACATTTCATTTGCCTACTTTCATCTAAGAGAGAGCATACAGAGATTTCAGATAACTTCTACTGCCCAGAAAAGGTTTTTATGACTACCAGTGAGAAGTTTCTGGGACTCATTACAGGTTTCAATACAGTTTTTGGCATTGTTAGTCATATATCCACATGCAGAAACAGGAATGATCCCACACTGGTACCCACTTTGGTGTGGATGAACATCCTTCCTCCAGGGCATGTGCATTTCCAGAGCTTCCAGTCTGGAAACCCTTGTAGGGTTTCCTCATATTTAGGTACCCTGCCACCCTTGTAAAACTGCCAGGGACAGAGCACATTCCTGAATATCAGAGCCCTGTGGAGCCCCAAGCACAACTGGGAATTTTCTCTATTCAGAACCTGTGATCTTCTATAATTTTCAGTGGTTTGTCACCTTCCCTGCATCAAAGCACATCCTCACGTTAAGTCTGGCTGCAGGGAGAGACACAGTAGAAGATGGCACTTCACTTCCATCCCAGTTCCCTAGGGCTGGTTGTAGCAAAAGAAAGAGAGAGGAAATGTCACCATCTGCTTTGCTCCCAGTCCTGTCTCCTGTCTCTGTTAACATTCTGCACCCTGCCTTTATTGTTGTCTTGAACTTTTGGCTGTCTCTGGGTATTTTTCAGAAGGGCCAGAAGAGCTCAGCCTGTTCAGTGACTTTCACGGCTACAGGCAATTGCTTCCTTCCTTCTAAAAGGGGAGGGAGGATGCTGACTGACTAAAGAACACAGTCAGGTATCACAGCCTGTTTGCAGAAGTTTCAATGATCTTCCCCTGCCCCGGTTCCTGAAAAAAAATAAAAGACAGTATTTGGCAAAGCTGTGTATGCATACAAATATATGTTTTAAGTGTTTCCAAGTAACTCGGGAACCCAATGACTTTAAGACTAGCCATAATTTTCTCAGCAAAAGCATACATAACAATGAGGGTTCATTTATAACAGGAGCTGGAGCCAGGAATCGTAATTACTCTGATGAACCTGAAAATTTGTAGCTAATGCAAAAATCATTAGTGTAGTCCTAAGTAAAAGCTTACACCCATGCAAGGGAAGTTTTTTCTACATTCTAGTGTATATATAAATTTCTATGTTTCTCTCTCTCACATTTATTTTCAGAAAGACAAGAAAATAATTAATAGATAATTGCATTACCTAGGAAAGACATTCTACTCTTGGATACGTTAGTGGAAATGAGGAACAATTAATTTATCAGTTTTATGCTAGTAATAAAAAATATTTATCTGCCTGGAAGGATTTGCATGAACTTTGATATCTGATTAATAGTAAGGGTTGTTAATATTAAAATGAGAGCTAAATGTTCTGATTAGCTCTTACCACAGCAAACCTACAACATATCTGCTGTTACGGATGTGTGTATTCTAGATTTAGAGGAGATAAATCTGGAATCTGGAGTCTGGCCCAAAAGAGTATTTTAGGAGAGGAAAGGTCATTGTGAACTCCAATTTTATGCCCAGTGTGATGAATTATTGGCATGGACAGCAACCACTTAACCTTCTAGCTTTCATTTCTGGTCACAAACATTAATGGGTTTCTCTTAACCCCTGTGTGAGGAAGGTCAGCATAATCCCAGTTTCAAAGATGAGGAATTGTGCAGAGAAAAGCAAATGCAAGGATTTTTATGCTTCTGAACCTTAGTCGAGCTGCTAAGTTATAATTGACTTGGCTCCCATGCCTCAGACCATGTTATGATCTACAACTATGTATGATCTACAACTATGTATGATCTACAACTCATTTCTTTGTAGGACATCACAGAGGCTTGGGACATGGGTTCTGTTGAGATGCTGGATCCAGTGTGAAGTAGGTGCTAAATTCATACACTAAGAGGCCTTAAACCTTCCCCAGCTTTCTCTTTGCCTCGCACCCAGCTGGGTGCTCCGTGTTTATTTTTGGGAAGTGCTGTCCCAGCCCTGCTCCTGTGCTCACCTGCAGTGCCTCCTCTGAATGAGCAGCACTGCTGTGTGTGCCAGAGAGCAGCAAAAGCCACAGAAACCTGGGGAAGGATGGATGGCCTTGTACACAGTGACAGAGAGTTGTGTTCCATTCTGCTTATCCAGATTTTGGGCAAGATCCCTAATTAGCTTTAATCACCTGTGTAAAATGAAGTAGTGAATTTTGTACTCCTAATTAGGAGTTTCTCTGAAGACCAGGCTGTATTAAACACTTTGTTCAATAAAATCTGAACAATAATAATAGAGCTTTGGGACTGCTTTTGATCCCAGTTTTCTTTTCAGTCCTTAACAGATGTAAAGACATGTAAATCCAGCTTGGCGATCTGAAGGAACTCCTTTGCCTTTGGACAGTGGAATGCTTTAAAAAATGCCTTTGTTTTGGGCACCAACTCACATACAAAAGAGCATCCATTTCTTTAGTATAGAAACTGAATAATAACAAAGCAGGATATTAGCCTAGAATAAAAAAATTTGTGTGCTCCAGTTTGATTTCTTGCATTCAAAAGTTTTATAGGCAAGAAATAAATATATTTAGGTTTATAGAAAATTGACCACATGACATCACTGAAGTTTTCTTGTATCTTGATCATTCCTATTTGAGGATTACCAGTGTGTGATGGAAGACCTCTGCCTCTGTCCTGAACAGTGTGACAAGATGATTATAATATAAATAGCATCAACAAAGAGAGCACACAGGTTACATGGAGGTAAATGCAGCCTTAATGTTTCCTACACAGCAGAAGCTTTTCCAGATGAAAAGGATCTCACAAAATCCCTGTTATAGATCTAGACAACTGGCTCTGGCATTGGCAGTTTTAAAGTCAATAGGGATCATCTTTGAGCTTTCATGGATTGAAAGAGTTCCCTTGTCCTCTGTGAAGGATTTGGGCATTTCTGCCTTCCTTCTTACTCTCTTGTCCATAAATTAAAAATCCCTTTTTGATGACTGACTCACTCTTCTGCAGCTGAACCAGCCCATCCTCAAAGCAGGACCTTTAGTCCTACCCCTGTTCTGACATCTGGACATTGACTTCAATGTTTTATCACACATTACCTTTATTTACCTAAGTTAACTCAAAAAAAAAAAAATTATTCTGGGGTAGTTTCTTCAGGCAATTTTACTTCACAGGAACATGTCAGCAGCAAGTCTCAGAGAAGATTTATACTCTGGGCAACTCCTTGAATAACCAGGACTGTTTGTAGCAATGGGAGCTCGCTCATAATCCAGTGCCTTCCAGGCTTGTTTTCTCTTCTTGCAGGAACCTCATTGCCATTTGTAATTCCACTTTCCACCTCCCAGAAGAGCAGCCAGTACAGATATGATGATGCCTCAGTGTCAGTGAATTTGAACATAGTGACCTAGTTCAGGCAGAAAGTTTCTTGAAATGGCTGAAAGCAATTGATCCAGAGAATTAAAAACCATTCAGGCTAGCTTGAATTTCTAGAAAAATTATTAGGATTGATAATCAAGCTACTGCAAAGCACTTGGAATTTAAAACAGTGCTGTGATTGTACAGAAATGTTGCAGTTAGAGCACTATTTTAAATAAACTGCAGTCACACACAGGTCAGTGTTAGCACTAAATATCTCTCGAGACTGCTTTGCAATCTGAAAATAAATCCAAGCCAAAACCCCAAATTCTCAGAGCAATTACCTTCATTTTAGTTTTTACCAAGTGTAAAACTCCTAACACATTGAATTAATTCTAGAAATACTTATACGAAACATGTAAAGCTCAGAGGAAAACAACTCTTTCAAGTAGTGATGTAGAAATCAAGAGGAAGTTGCCATTTTTTTTCAGGAGAGCAAAGATCTACATAATAAATTCCATCAACTGAGAACTGTACCTCTTGCTCCCACCCATCACACATGTTTTCAATGACTCCACATGTTTTATGTGATCATGCAGTTGTGCAAAACTTCTGGCAGTGCACATATTTTAAGCTTCAGTATCTGAAAGCACATTACAGTGTAGCTGAGAACCTGCTTGTCATCCACTTCTGCCATTTTACCAATGCTGAAAATGATTTATTTGAAGAGTTCAGAATATGCATGATAGTGGTTTAGTAAAAACTTCAGTTTAACTTCACCCAAATAAGGCAACACATGGCACTTTTTCTAGGAAGACAATACTGTTTTATTTTGGTTTTAAGTTTAAAGTTACTTGTGTCTTGGCAGAAAGACTCATGTGACAGGTAATGCTGTGATGAAGGTCTGACATGTTCTAAATCCTCCTGTCTGCTGCCTCAGCAAAATGGGGAAATGTGTCTTAAACCACAGCTTTTCAATTTATGTGATGACAAAGAAACCCAGAGAAAGCACATTATTCATTGCACTATGATTGTCTATTAGAATGAACAGTACTGAAAGCCTTGGAAATGAAAAGAATGTCTGCTGATATGTCAGAACACAAGGACAGCTCTCTAAATACTCAAAGAAATGTCTACAATAGAAAATAAGCAGGACCAGGTCTCAAGTTCAAGAACTGGGCTATGATTATTCATCCTGTTTAGCTGTTAGTATGCTCTCTAGGCTGCATTTCCTCAGGGTCAACCAGAAATGCCTGGAACAATGAAAAACAGGATGTGCAAATGTGGGGTCTATTGACCCTTAGATGTGAGGTTTCTTTTTTTTTATTGGAGTCTTATATCAGGAATGAAGGAGACTAAGCTTTTTGTTCAGTTTTTTGGGTTATTAGGTTTTTTTATCAATTTCATAGCGCAGCTTGTGTTTGGTTTGTTGTAGATTTAGAGCCACAATGGTTGCTAATTTTTGCATGCAGCATGTTTTTAAAACTTTGTTATTTAATAACTAATCACAATGTATAATACTTTTTACTTTGTATTAATAACTACTAAATCTTTTTAACACGTTTCTTCTAGCTCAAACTTATTCTACTAATCATTTTGTGCCTTCTTCAGAGTGGAACATGGAGAGGGAAGAAGGAGAAAGAAGGACCCAGGGACAACGCTGAAAAGCTTCCATGTTGTCTCTATATACTTATATACTACAAAACTTTATACTATAATTTTTCACTTTGTGATAAATTAAATTACAATTTGTGTCACACTTTCGATGCTTTCAATTCGTCTAGGAGTGTTGGAAGTTTTTTCCAGGGGCAGAGATCAAAGGCTGTGCCCTTCTGGGGTGTTCAGGGGGGTCTCAGACCCCTCAGAACAGCAGGAGAAACTTTCCAACTTTCTTGGACTCCAACCTGTAAGGGACCATTCCCAGAAGACAGACTGGTTATAGCCACCTCCTTTCTGTGGGAAAGGTTTGCCATAGAAGAAGGTTCTAGTTTGTTTTATTTACTAATTTAAGTGCCTCAACAACCAAGAGATTGGGTAAAGACTGGAACTGTCCTTGAAATTTCAACATCACAAGACATCCACATATAGTGGAGAAAGCATCCTTTTTGCCTTATCATTTTATCTGTCTTCTATTTCATAATGAAGATGCTTTCAGGGTAGCTTGAATTGGTGATTTAGATTGCTTCTTTTATTTACAACAGATAAGGATTCATAATGAAAGGGAATTACATGAGCTCTTTTTCTTTGTTATTTGATTCATCTGAGCCCAGCTCTGTAGATCACAGGAAAATGCAGTGTGACCCTTTTTACCAGTCCTTTCTTAATTTCACAGTTTACTAATTTTCATAAATATCAGAAAGAACAAAATTACTAAGGAGTGCTCAATAATTTCTGAACTATCCATGCTGAAAATGCATAGATGATGATTATCATCAGCAACTCCTCCTGTAGAAGCTGTCACAGACAGTCTTCATAAAATGTCTTGATGGAAGAAGCCTGTTCAATAGAAACCTGAAACTCACTGATAAATATTCAGATGCATTTTTCAGTTAAAAAATTTCTGTTTTTTTTAAATCACCATATTGTTTTATTACCTTGAAAATATGAACAGTATTAACTAAGAACTTGCCTGTTATATAAATGAAATTAAAGCCTACCTTACAATGTGACTGGATGCAATTCATATGGAAAGACAAAGGGCACGATGATTAGATGTAGGGAAGATGGAGCCAGACTCTTTCTCAGAGGTACTCAGTGAAAGATGAGACAGTGGTCACAGATTGCACCAAGAGAAATTCTGAGTGCAATCACGAAAAAATAAAAGTCAAAATTAACGTGGTCAAACGTTGATATAATAATTATCTTGAGAGTCACTAGTTGTGGCATTTCTCTCCTTGGTGATATTAAAAACTTGATTGGAGAAGGTCCAGGGAAAACTAATGTAATTTTGGAGTTGGCACCAGTCTGCATAGGGTATTAGATCCAATGAGCTCCTGAAATCCCTTCCAACAAATTTCTTCTATGGTTTTGGATCCAAAAATCCAAAAATACACTAATTTCAAGCTGTGATTGGAACAAACTTTATAAAAAGTTAATATCATAATACTCCATAAGGCAAAACAGTAAATATTATTGGAGTCTGAGAGCTCTACTCATCCCTCCAGTGTGCTACTAGCTGTCCAGACACACCAAGGATAGTCTGTGCTCCAAACTCCCAAGCTGTCACTCACTCAAACTCAAATATAGTCACTTATAGAGTGATCTTTAATTGAATGTGGGGGTACATCATATAAATGTCTTAATCTCTAAATGTAACCTTAGATTTTACAGTGTGAGCAGAGCTGATTGATGAATCTAAAAGAGGTGAGTTAGGTTTCCACCTCATTCTAAGGTGGAAACCTTATTTTTTTCTGGTGAGTCATTCAAAACTTCACTGACTGCAGTGACCAGGGTGCTTTCCTGACTGTTCTGTGAGCTTTGGTGAGGACAAATATGTTCTAAGTACATAATGTTGAGATGAATCTTGTCCAAAGCACTATATAAAAGAGTTTATCATTGTGACTAACTTCTATCTTACAAATAGGAAAAATGGACCCTAAGGTGGTGATGGGGCACTCTCAGATCACATGCAAATCATGTGAGAATGCTCAAGATTGTCAACATTGAGTTAACCATGCCCTCTCACAGATTGCACAGTTCAATAATACTAGAGCTACAACAAGGAGAGATAAGCTCTTATTAAATGTCATCCATTGCTTATTATGCTAATTAAAGACCTGGAAGGCTGTGCAGGACTTGGCTACGATTTAGAAGCAGACTCTGCTCATATATGGTAGGCTGGTAATGCTGGCAGGCAGGAGCAATAATGGATATATTACTTGCTAGAGGAGTCTGTGCGTTTGGGGGTTTTAAGGAGGTAAATGAAAACATAAACTTCTGTTTAGTATTAAAATTTTATTTTAGTATGAAAATTGTAGAAGGAAAAATTTGCAGAAAAAAACCCCATATTAAAATTTAAAGTTCAAGAAAACCTATTCCAGTGATCCTTGGTCCTCAGCATCTCTATTCACTGTGTTTAAGTAAAGTTTATGTGTGATGTAGGTTTCAAACCACTCTGGAATGAGCAGGGAATACATGGAATACTCTACTGCCACACTGCCAGCTTTGACAAAATTATCTTTCAAGCCGCAGATTCTTCCAGGTTCAACAATATTTACCTGGGTGTAACCCAAGCCCTGACCTGGGCAAGTCACCCTGAAGCTCTAAGATTTTCATCCACTTTGTTCCCAAACTCCTTTATAAATGATATTAAAAATGTATGGCTTGTTCTGCTTTCCCTTATTGCTCTGTAGATGTCAGGGTCTTTGATCGACTGCACTGGCATGAGTAGGATTTACTCATATTACAAAATTAATGACTTTTTACTTACACTGAGGCAACAGAGCAGCAGTACTAAAAATCTCACAGTTTCAACATACATTAACTAATACTGAGGTTTCAAGGCTTCTTAGAGAGAAGATCCAATCCTCAGGATTCAAACTTGACAACCTGTTTAAATCAAACTCTCAGTCTGGCATACAAGCAGATAAGCTTTCTTTTTGGCCTGCCCTGGAGAAGAGAGTCTAGTTCTTTATCCATATGAATAACACAAGCTAGATTTGGGTCTTAAATCAATGCAAATTCCTTGGCAGGTTGTATCTAGACCTACATTTCTCATCATAACTTCTGTCTAGGAGGGAAAATGAAAACTACACATATCCAGGTGAAACCAGATGAAAACTACTGCCTATTAAACTTCTGCTCCACTTTTTTCTGCTGATCTCTGTGGTGGATTCACCTTGGCTAAATGACAGGTGACCACTCACCCTCTGTTATCACTTCCCCTCCAATTTAACAAAAGGCTCATGAGTTGAGAAAAGGAAGGTCACTCACCCACTACCATCATGGGCAAAACAGATTTTACTTGAGGAAATTGGAGATCTGTGAAACCAAATTTCTCTGGGGACAAAGGAAATATTTAATATATTTTCTACAGGTTGGTACATAAGGACACACAGGGTTACTTTACTTCTGTGGAACTGCCGACAACACAAATTGCCTCTCTTCAATGTGGGATCCTGTGCAGGTAGAAGATTAACTTGAGATCTGCCTACAGAGAAAAGCGAGAGTTATTATAGTGACAATTTGAAGAGAGAAGTAAGAGAAAAGTGAGAGCCTGAGAGTTTATCCAATACGCATGTCCTCCAATGCATGGAACACTCCTGCTTTTATAAAAAGAAACTCTTACATCCGAGGTGTTATGAGACTCTAAGGTGATAGAATCTGAATATCCAGATCTTTAAGATGTCCCCTAAACCCCAGTAGTTTAAGTGTTCCTTCATTTGGTTTGATGAATAATTTTGTAAGACAGTGATGCTGTCATTAATGACCAAGGAAATCGCATGAGTAGGGATGTAATCACAGAACTCTAAAGCCTTCTTGGGTATATCAGAGGTAATGGAAAGATAATTCACAAAGATTAGAAACAGATGAAAGTGAGGCTTAGAAGTGATTGGAGTATGTTCTTGTGCCCTCATGTATGTTAATCCCTGTCTCAAAAATAATGAAAAACTTCATTTATATAGCCAAAAAACTTCAGAATTTTTATGCTTGCCCAAAAGAGAATATTCTGCAAAACCCAGATGTTTTCCTTGCACACAATTCATTAAGTTTTGTAATTTTTTTTAATGTAAATTAAAAAAAAATCAAAAGTGTGAAATGCTCTCTTTAAGTGAAGAGTATCACTTGAAGAAGCCAAAGAAATGCAAAGGTTGGTCAGTAGCTGAGGGTACATTATCTGAATTGACACACCTGTTCTGCTCTGTGCTGAGAGAATCTGTACAAGGTTACATTGCACTACACAAACTGTCCCAAGCTACCAAATGAGTGCAAACAGAAGTATTATCATAGCAATAAATAAATTTGTCCATAATCCGAAGCAAAGACATTGACATTTCTTTTGGGGGGAAAAAAATAATTGAAAACCAAAAATGGATGGCAAAATAAATTCAAAAGGAATTAGGAGCTCAATTCTTTGTATGATCCTTGTGGGAATGAATAATGAGGAACATGACAGGCAATAAGTATGTGAGTGAAGAAAGAAGAATTATACTCAGTGAGGCAAGAAACGTATATATGGCATCAATGTGAATCAATTAGAAAAGTTTCAGGGGAATGTTCCTGACAGCCAGACTTATTCATCTGTTACTGAGCTCCCAAACAAAGCTCTGCTCCTGGAGTCTATCTCAACTGTGATAGATGTTTCCTGGGAACATGCATCTCTTGTTTGGAAGTGAAGGTCATCTTAAAAAATACTTTTCCCCAGTTCATTGATGCACACTGGTCAAAACCATTGTGGTGTTTAAGCCAAAGTCATGAGAGCAGCACTTTTACACCTCTTTTACCATTCGAGGACTGCGCAACCAAAAGTTATTTCAGCTCAAGCCCCCATAACCAACTTGGTGCACCAAGCTGATTAGAGAGATGGAACACCTCTCCTACAACGAAAGGCTGAGAGATTTGGGATTGTTCAGTCTGGAAAACAGAAGGTTTAAGTGTGAACTAATAGTGGCCTTTCAGTATCTGAAGGGAGACTACAAGAAAGATGGAGAGGAAGTGTTTACATGAGCATGAAGTGACAGGACAAGGGGCAATGGCTTCAATTTTAAAGAGGGGAGGTTTTAATTAGATATTAGGAAAAATTCTTTCCTGTGAGAGTGGTGAGGCATAGGAACAGGTTGCCCAGAGAACCTCTGGCTGCCCCATCCCTGGGAGTGTTCAAGGCTAAGCTGAATGGGCTTTCAGAAACCTGGTCTAGTGGAAGATGTCCCTGCCCATGGCAGGGAGTTAAAACTAAATGGTCTTTAAGGTCTCTTCCAACCTAATCCATTCTATGATTCTATGATTCTGAATTCTATAACTTGGGATGTAGAAAAGGTGATTTCTGTATTAAACTGGACAGTTACATTTAACCTGAGCAAAGGCCATACTCTTGTTGAGGAACTCTGTTTTAAAGTGTCACAATTTACAAGAGAATGAAAGCAAAAATTCTTACAGTGTTTTGGTTTCAGTTGCTTTCTGCCCCACGACAATAGCAAATTAAGTAGCTAAAACCCTACAGCAAATGCATTTAAATCAACTGAAACAGCAAAGAATAACCTCATAGGCTTCAGCTCAGTCCTGGAAGACTCCTACTGCCTCATAAGGGACTGCAGCCCACGCTCAGCTTGAAGGTTGCCTTTGTTTTGCCTCCTGGCTCAGAGCTGTCTCAGGCAGCTCTGTTCTTTTTGTGAGCAAGCGCCTAACTGTACTTTCTCTCCATAAAAAATGAGGATAATTTATCATTATCTCACTAAGGCTTTGAAAGGCTCAGTGCCCAATATTGTCTCTGACTGAAAGCTCATGAATTCAGAAGATTGATGTTGGCACAATCATGTATCTTCCCTTTTAAGTCAAATATTTTCCCATAAATATTTTGAAGAGTGTCAAGCCTAAGAAAATTTTAGAAATTAAACTAAAGGGTGAAGCATTTAGAAAATGCCTATTTTAGCTTTTTTGATTGCCATATTTTAATCATGACATTTCAAAGCTTCTGAAATGAAACTTATTAAATTCTGCTAAATATATTTGGGTTAAGATCAGAAAGAAATATTGGATAGCTGCACTGAAGTATTCCATAGTTATGGGAAAGGGGAAAAACATCAAAACTGAAAACCCCAGACCCAAAAGATCAACAACTTAACTTGTATTTCAGATAAAAAGACACACCAGTTGGTTTTCATCTCGAAGGAGTCGTTGGAGGTCCCAATTCCTTCACAGGCTTTAAAATTAAGATATCTTAGTTTCCCAGACGAAAAGGCTTCCTTATGCAAATTCCTGGAAAGACACACAAAAGGGGCTATGCCTGAGGCTCGTCCATGCAATATATTTGCTTTCTCCAATTTACTTTGTGGTTGTTGCTATCAGACAATGCCACACTGACTTCCAGAGGTGCACACACTTTCCCATTGCTTACTAAACCTGAAAATGTCATTATTGCTTCTTCCAGCTCCTGTAAAGGTTTCTGCCTTGGTAGAAGTAGAAGCTGGACATGAATATTTAGGTAATCCTTGTCTTTCCCAACTCTAACTCACTGCTACCCAATCTTGCTCACAGTGCTTGGATGTTCTTTGGGATTAGGAAAGGGAGAAAGCAAATGAGGAAGGATTACACATCAGTAGTGAGCAAATCATTAGTGTGCCTTGAAAAGCGCAGCCCATGAGCGTGAAGAGGTCTGGGAGAAATCTGGCCAGAAGTCATTCAGAAACCAAAAAAGAGGACAAATTGCTTCGAAGCCCATAACTTCCTCTGCTGGACCACTCAGCTCTTCCTCAGATCTCATTCCCTTCCCACCATGCGCCATCCTAAAAGAGTCTTGAATAAAGAGGGCTTAAAAACAGCTGAGTTCTTCTGGGGGGGGTGCCTAGGCTGGGTTAGGGTGTGGGGGCCAATGGGGAAATAGAGAGGGGGTGGCTGAGGAACAGGGAGCTGTGGGGGAACCAACAGGGCCAACTGAGGGAGCAGAACAAGGATACATCAGCATAACAGAACCAGGTATCCCTGGGAGAAGCCTTTTCCTGTCACCCTAACCTGGGGGATGCTCCTAGGGTCCCCTCCTCCCAGGGGGTCTCCCAAAGAGGAGCTGCAGATGTGTTATTGTCCTGTGCCAACACCAACAAGACCAGTTACAGCACAGGACTTCCTACACCCTTGTACAAATTACAACTGTCTACTACGTCCTTCCAATCCTGAGCTGGGCCAGGAACAACCCAGTCCTTGAGCAGCCTTGCTTTTGGCAAGAATAGAGCAATCCCCAGCACACAGTAAGAGTCAAATAACCCCACAGGCCACACCATCACACCTCCAGCTCTACAGAGAGGGCATTGCTGCAGGTGGGATGATGAACTGATCTGAGACGTGTCTGCCCCAACTTACTGGCCGACTGAGCTGGCAGAAATACAGGGTGTCTCTTGGGCAGAATATTCAGCAAATTTTCTTTCTTGTCAGCAAAATCTCATAATCTTCACCCAAGAAAAGCTCCAGTCAACTGCTCAAGGAAGTATTGTATCAAAGGTTAGTTAAATATTGCAAAATTGGTTTCTTAATAGTGTTGTTCTGCATAAAGAGAAAATGAAGATGACTTTCCTTGGCAAATAGAGGAGGAAGACTGTCTGTTCTCAGCTCAGGTGAGAGTTTTATGCTTTTTCTTTTTAAAAAAATCCTTGAGTTTAAGATGGCATTATTATACTGGTAATTATATAGTCCCACTTTAAATTTCTAAGGGGTCTGTAAATTGCATTTGTGGTGTTCTCAAACCAGCTGGTGGCTGTATTGGCTGACTATCTAAGTAATTAGTGAATGATTTGGCACACTGTTAATCACTGTGAACTCGCAATGCCAGCTTTGGCAAGAGATTTTGCTTCCTTAAGGAATTTCCCATTCTGCAAATCAGAGTTTAATACCAACCAAACGCCATCCATCAAGACTAAAGTCTGCCTTACACAACATGAATTATATTATTACATTCATTTTCAGCAATAAGTCTCTTGAATGTCTTGGTTGTTTTTACCATATACTCAGTTTAGGAAAGCAGAGCAATTCTTCAGAATGAGTTTTCAATTTGTACGCTTGAATAGCTTAAATTCCATTCCAGCAATACATATGCATTGCTACCATGCTCTGTATCTAATTCAGGCTGCTTGGATATTAAGACAGTAACCACTGTCATCAGCACTTAGCAGACTGAGGACAATCTTAGGATGAAAATCACTCCCAGCAGGTTCTGCATTTGATAAAGTTAAGGTTGACATCAAGACAAACCCAGGAACAGTGGAAAATAAATTACTGTGTACTTTTCCTTGGTATGTTCTAGAGAAAATAAAAGCTTTTTTAGTGTTATCAGCCTGACCAGCATTGACACAGCACATTGCTTACAAGAAATGTCATGCTAACTGTATTGCAGCTACTACCACCACAGGTCTTGTTATAGATTAATTTAGTATTTGAAGGAATAGATGAATTTATGTGCAGCCCCAATATATTTTCATGATGTTAACTCCTGATGCAAAATTGAATGAAAGGCTTCCAGCACAGCAGCATGCCACTTTACAAATGGGCAATGTAAAGCCCATTGCCTGCAGAGCTGAGACTGAAGGGGTCATGCAACATGCACAGACTCCCGACCTGGAGTCATGGGTCTCTGAAAGCATCATCTTTCAGAGAACCAAAAATGAGATTGTTTGCCACTTACAGTAATTTTAAATTTGTCAACAGACAAATAATTGATCCTTGTACTGAGAAAAAAATTCAATACAAGTCACCCTGCGACTTAAATTCGTATTGATGTGTCAATGCTATGCACTGCTAATGCTCTTTTTTTTTGTCATAATATTCCTATGCATCTGGCAAAATAAATTTTAGGGATAGGCTTGTTGAGACAGAGGAAACCTGAACATTCTTTCAAATGCAAAATGAAGGATTTTGAAATTAATTTATTTTAAACTGAAATTAAAAATAAATGCGAACAAAAAAACCCCCAGAATTTCTATGCTGCAAAGAAACAGTGCATGCCAAACAACTTTTTTTTTCATCTAATATCCATGCTAACAGTGAACTACATGCTCAGTTTCAAAAAACTACTTGGACTTTTTCACACACTCCTCAATTTTTTTTTTTGTTTGTTTGTTTTGGGGTGGGAGGGTTGTTGGATTGGATGGGATTTTTTTGGTTTTTGTTCTTTGGGGTTTTTTGTTTGGTTGGTTGGAGTTCTTTTTTTCTTCACAACACAATATCAACCAAACCACCCTGCATTATTGAAGTGGTCATTGCTTCTGGATGTATTTCAGAACACTGAAATGACAATGTCATTCAGTCTTTGTGTTGTAAATGGTAGAAGAAGCAAGAGAAGTTCTTCCTTCTTCCAGAGGACCTTTGGATTTTATGCTAGATTTAGGGTTAATGGCAAAATTCTACAATGATGACACAGCTCTGGACCTGCCTAGGACACACCTGGTTCTTAGACTCTTCTGTTCAAAGCTGCCCACAGCGTAGTGGGGGAAGATGCAGTGGATGGGTAGAGGAGTTCCCTTTCTAGTGGAGTTGTAGTGGACATAGGTGGTTAGTGACATTTCCTGGCAATTTCTGAACAGTCTCTCTATGTGCAGGTATAATGTTTTTTAAAATGTGTTTTACAGACAAATTTATGTCCTTTGAACTCAAGTCAGAACTTGAGCAGCTTTCAAGGATGTTAGGAAAATATTTCATCTTTTCAATTTTTACTAAAAAGTGATGTATCATAGGCTACAGTGAAAGAACGGGATATCCAGATATTGCTGTTTTGCCTATGCCACAGGCCTCACACAAATTTAACCAAACATTATTGGTTATAATAATGGTGCTTCTGTCTGAAAAATCTTACCAATATATGAGGAGACTCAAGAAGGAGCTACTTATATCACTCAAGATAGTTGCAGAATTTCTGATGATTTGGGTTTACCCTGGGAACAGCCCAGTTTGAGAGCCCCACTGGATCTTGGGCATTGAGGGCACTCTTCATGGGTGAGTTTCCATTTTCCTGCCAGCTGGCTGACAGGGAAATCCAGGGTCCTCTCACCAGCCATCTCAGGGTCGAGCTGCCAGCTCCCCAGAGCGCCCTGGGGACTAAGAAGTTGGTAATGGAGGGAGGGGAGCAATGTCCTTGAGCTGCCCCTAAAAGTGGTCGTTGCACAAGTCCCATGCTGCAGACAACTCCCTGATTTTTCCTGCTCATTCTCAAGCAAGGCCATGCCTGTCACTA
Organism: Vireo altiloquus; assembly: GCA_013396875.1. Classification (NCBI taxonomy): domain Eukaryota; kingdom Metazoa; phylum Chordata; class Aves; order Passeriformes; family Vireonidae; genus Vireo; species Vireo altiloquus. The sequence continues at coordinate 212,601 of VZRF01001701.1, forward strand.
AGCCAGCTAACACAGATGGAACACACAAAACAACAAAAGTCAAGTGCCAAAACCAGACCTGTTTTGGGGCATGAATATTGGTCTAATGAAAGTTACTCCCTCTCCTACTAAACTTTTCTCATTCACATTCATAAACCTTTCCTTCACCACTCCTGCTTCCAGGCTTGTGCAGAGTGGAAACAAAACTAAATGAAAATGTACAGTAGTGCATGGCAAAGAAATCAGGTTCATGAACATCATCTGTCATCAGGAAGTGGATTTTTTGGGGGAAAAGTATTTTTCCTCTACTAACAATAAATGAATTCCTAATGCAAACAACTTACATAGCCTCCTCAAATAATCTTTCACACTGACAATTTCAGCAACACTGAAACGTCATCAGGTAACTGAAAACTCAGCTCAACAACCTGCAAAGGCAATAACATTTTATATGCACCAACCATTTCTACTTGCAGCTGAAGTTTCAAGGGGAAATGAAATTTCTTTTGTGATGCAGCCACAAACTTAATTTTTGAGAAACATCTAAGATAACCACACATGACCTTGTTAGTAAACTACCTCACAGCGCTAATTAATAGCTATTACTTGGAGATAGTTTTAGTGGAAAATAAATCAAATCAAGTATAGACCAAATTTTTCAAGGGACATATATTCTGGTATCTGTTTGTACCACCACTAAACTTGTCTACTATGTTTAGGCATCTTCATCATTCTCTTTTAATGAAGGCTATAAAACAGAGATATAATTGAGCCAGTGGCAGGAAGAAAACTACCCTTTAACAGCTTTAATAGCTTCTGAGCAAACCCACACAGTGATAACCAGCCACCTGGACAATCCAGGGATTAATAGATAGCTGTGGTAATGGTATTCCAATGACACACATTGCCTGAGACACTCCTGGATCCCATGAAAACTGCTGTGTAGGCACGAGCTTCTAATGCTCTAGCTCAGCAGAGTGCTTAAAAGCATCCCCAGTCTTAAGCAGTAAATTTAATAAAGCTGCTCAAATGTTTAATTTGGACAAATAACTGCCATGATTAGTCATGAACTGATGTACTACAGTTAAATGAGGGTCTGAGCCCTAAGCCTCAAGACCATGTTTGGTGGGATTTTGTCTCCATCTATTCTATCTGTACTCTCAAGTGAGTACTGAAATGAGGGTGCCCATAGTGTTTGTCCTTAGAAAACAGGACTCTGAGGGACTGAGCTTCCAGGGTTTGCTCAGAAGCTATTAAAGCTGTTAAAGGGTAGTTTTCTTCCTGCCACTGGCTCAATTATATCTCTGTTTTATAGCCTTCATTAAAAGAGAGTGATCAAAATGCTGATTGCTTTTGGTTCCAGAACTGAACCCTGATCATATGCAGGCACTAAAGTTCTAAACTCTCTACTCTAGCCCAGATGGATGTAGTGAGGAGTTTATCAGCAAAGCTTGGGGTGGTCTCATGTCCTGGGAGCTGTGCCCCTATCAAAGACAAATACATCAGCTCTTCTCTGCTAAACTCAGATTCATGCCACCTAACCTCACTTGCTTGAAAACAGAGCTGTTATTATCATCACACCTAAATTCAGCAGTAGAAGTTTACATTGCAGATGCCTGACCTAACAGCCTAGAATCCTACTGCTGTCAGATGGAACCAGGCAGCAGAGCTGGTGGGGAGCTCAGGCTGCTCCTAGGCATGAGGCTGGATGCACCCAGGTATGAACCAAATGCCAACAACTCTGTTCACTGGGTCTTCTCCAGCGCTGCAGAGGAGACCAGGATAACATGTTGGATGCAGGTCATGAGCAGTCAGACCATCTCCGGCCCCAGAAACCAGCCCAGGGCTGCTACTAATGCTCCCTCCCTACTCAGTCAAGAGACACAGGCTCCCCTTTGGGACAGTGCTCTAAGTGTCTGTGTTACACATGCCTGTGCATCTTCCCCTCCTTCTGCTGACTACACACTTGGTTTCTTGGATGTGTAGCCAAAAACAATGAAACCTGATCAGCCTGCCAGTGTGACAAATGGGAAAGATGATCCTGATTCCATGTCAGGTCTTTATAAGAGTAACGGAGGGGATTTATTTCTGGAAACACCTGCCTAGCGTTAATTTTCACATATACGTCTTCATTTCTGAGGTGCTAATAAATTGCCCTCAATGTAATTTAACAAAGCCTGGCACACATCCTCCCTCTCCTGAACATGTCTTACTCTCTTTATTCAGAGCTCTTTACCTGTCATGACATGCTCTGCTGTGTATTTAAAAGGTTGAGCTTAACAGAGCCATGTTTATGCTTAGTAGATTGTAAGAGGGAAAGCTGCTTCTTCAACAGCAAGTATAATTTGCCCGATTTTACCCTCTTGATAGAGAAGCCCAACAATTTCAGCAAGAAAAATCCTAGGAATAAAAACTCTATCACTTGCTAGAGATAACAGCATGGCAAACAATTATAGTGTTTCAGGATTGTTCATTCCCTGTTGTTCTTGCACTCCTTTCCAATCATTAAGATAACTGCAAGGGTTGCTAAGATTTTTTTTTAACTATTTTATTTTTTTAGGCGCTATAAAAACATGTTGTGCTAACTAGAGAGAAAATGCATACAGGAGCAGCTGGCCATTTCTTGCTATATGCATGTGCTAGGTGAAAATACAAATAACCAGACTCCCTCACCATGTGTCAGGCACCAGGTTTAGTTTGACTGTAATTGCTCCCCCGATTGCCATGCAGAGAACCTCAGCAGCAATCTCAGCTTTGCAAAACTATCATCTTCTCCTGCAGTTCGCAGAGGTGAAATAAGGATGCAGAACTATCTCTGTTCTTCAAGATTCCAAAAGTTTTCTGTCCCTCTAGCCAACAAAAGTCCAACTTTACCTTGATCTTAGCTGAAACATATTTTACTATTCCTAGTAAAAGCAAGAGGGCTTAACTGGTTAATTATTATTGTCTATTACACCTGGTCTTTCAGCTCGACCACCACTTTATTCAGAAAATGAACATAGCTTCCATATAGTTCTAAAAAGATAAAGAAGGAATGTGAATTATTTAAGGTTGATTTCTGATGCAGCAGATATGTGTATTTTAAAGATCTTATCAGGAGCTGTATTTCAGTTGGTCAAAATCTAGCTAAGCTCAATTTATTATATTTATTTTTCCTTCAAAATTAATTAAACCCATTTCTATGTATCTATCCTGCACTACTCATATCTTTTCTATCCATTAAGATGCCAACAGGAAAGTAATTGCAAACACAAACCAGTGCTTTATATCTCCCATCTCACCCTAGTTTTACTCTGAATCAGCAAACAGAATTTCAAAATAAATCAAGGCTTCCCACTTCCTTGTGGTGAGACACATCACATTACATTAGAGACATCTTTCAAACTCTCCTACTAACTGGGATGAGAATATTAAAGTAAACCCAATTTCAAATTCCAGTCTTGGCAAGTTAATAAAAGGGGGTATCTTGGTATTTTTAAATTATATTTTGTCATGGCTTTCAAACACACTTTACTGGGTGTCTTATTTGTAACAAAAGAACATTTTTTTATGTCTAGAAAAATATTTCCATATCATAATAAAGCATCTGGACAACACTTACTAGTTTGACCTTTGTAAAAGGCCATCCCTGCAGAACGGAAATGATATTTACTCAACTCCTGCCATTTTTTGTTGCTGCTTTCTTTTTCCCTACAATTCCTTCACTCTCACAGCTGACTGAACATTTAAGAGAGCACCAGAGAGGGAGAAAAAAGCTGTAGACCTTGTCTCCAAATTATGTGATGAAGATATATTCTGCTAATATGCAGCCCTCCTCTTTATCTCCCCCCTTGAAATGGGGAGTTGCAATCTAATGTCAGACTTCCCCATTTTTTTTGCCTCCAAGGCAGGGGCTATCAAAATCTCATTGACAGAAGTCACCTATATGAGTCAACATGAAAAAGCAATGAGCATGTCATACATTTTTGCACTGAAATGGGTTCACAAATTTTGCCCAGCTCTGATACGAAGCCGGCACTTGAATGAACGCTGCTTTGCATCCTTAACTATAAAAGCTGCAACCTGCACAAGTCTGATAACAGCTCACAGTTACTGCTGAAACATTTTTTTCCACCTTGCAAGCAATTCCTTTAAAGGAGAAAATTGCAGAGCATCCATTACCGCCAATAACTTTGCCTTCCACCTGTCCCATGGCTTCTCGCACAGTGGGGCTGCTAGAGAAGAGATCCCACATTTCTGGGTGGAAAATAAGCCTGACTGTGTGAGATCAACCACATTCCACTGGGATACAAGTCAAACCCTTTATGACAGCAGTAGTCAGCCATGGTGATTGTTTTTCTGTTAAACCAAAGTTCACCCTATTTTATTCATTCCCTTTGCTCCTAAAGTGAAGGTTTTCAAGCTCACAGGAGCCCAGGTTCTGGAGCACTCTTCCTTGTCCAAATACCAACTGACAGACTGAGCATCTATGGGCTTTCCTCCCACTCCATCTCTCCAGAGACCTGCTAAGACTTTGCAGTTGAAATTAAACGAGCTACCTTATAATTTTATATGTAACTTGTCACCAGCAGGCCAAGTAATGAAGACACCTGCTGGTTGCTCTTCACCCAGGCATCAGAGAGATCTCTCCTGGCATCAATTTTAATTAGTTCATTGCAAGGGTTTTGTCTTCTCATCCTCCTTTCATCAGGAAACCCTCACCCATACTCCTTTCAGAATCCTACTCTGCAGATCTTGTATTGTGCTGAGCTGCAGCTGGCTCAAAAATTGGACCCCTTGTGTTCAGAAACTCCACTACTGATGCAGAGCAATAGAGCAATTGCCCTCTCTTATGCCCTACTTATTTCCATGCAGTATAAATGGTTCACACACCTTGTGAATCATCTAAATTCTGTAGAATTGACATTAAAAATATCTGACCTCATTGAAAATGAAGTATTTCAGCCTCTGATACTGAGAAGTCAAAATTCCTTACTGGATGAGCAGAACTGCAGCCACCCCTCATAACAATTTTCACCATGTGCCATACATTTATAACAACCCTTTCCCTAACAGTAGACAAGATGTGGTACATTTGATCACATGTAGGCCAGTTCCTTACAGAAGGAACCACAGTGGGAAAAGAAACTTTAGAATATACCAAAAACCTATTATCCCCATGATCTGGCGCAGATACAGAGAAAGGAACACATGAACCACAGCGCAAGAGTACCTGCAAGAGGGTACAGTGCAGCACAGCCCCAGTGCCAGCAGTTAAATGCCTGTGAAGCCTTTGTGGCCTGCTAACAACAGAGATGTGAACTTTCTGAGGCTCTTGCTTTGCTGCTTAAGGCTCATACTCTGCAGCACAGGACCAGGAATGCCTGCACTGCCAATTAAAAGAAGGGGACAAAGAGAGATTTCAAGCACTGAGCCCTTACTATCTACAATTAATGTAATGATTTTGGACTATTACAGCCAGCTCTGCTATGATAAATATTATTTGAAGGAGGCTATTTCTAGCTTAGAGCAGGCTGTGCTGTTTAGCAATTGCTCACTTCCAAGACAACACTCATTCTGTCTCCAGAGACCTGCCCTGAAGATGTTTCTTGAAATGGTCTCTAACCCTGCCCAGGACAAAAAAGGATTATGTCCTTAAAGAGTGGCTCTGTGAAGGCTTTCTGGAAATTGGGGTCTTATTTCTTAAACACAGGCTGTCAAATTAAAAAATACATTACCAAGAAAAATAAGGCAGTTAAAATCCATTTCAGAAATCGAGAATTTGATTTCCTTGTTTGTGAAAAGCACAAAGAATGAAAATTTGAACATTTGTGATGATACATGCTGTGTATCTGCAAACAACCAGTGCCAGGGAAAGGAAGGCATTTAAAAGCTGCTTTATGTACCTGCTTTAGCCATTTAATAGCTTCTATTTACCTCAGTTAAAGATGGAGAAATATGAACATGCATTACATTTTTGAGGATTGTAACACTCACTATAAAAATAAAAATATGTGTACAATGGTTTCTGCAGAGCAAAAAAATGGAGGGAGAAGAGGGAGCTGTGTGAGTGACCTGGAGCTGAAGAATCAGTCATGGTGCTTGTTAGTGACTGACAGGAGAGCACCTTCCTCTGGCACTGGGGCAAAATATTCAGGCAACAGCTGCAAGTTACAGGGATCTGTTGGCCACAGTGGTAATCAGATTTATTTATTGTCTGCAGAAGTAATTGTATTGGCTCAGTGGATGGGAGAAAAGCTACAATATGCTCAGCTGGAGTCAGGGTGGTGGGAAGCTCTTCACCTGGCTTTGTGCCTGTAGCTCCACCTGAGAACTGCAGAGAGAAGGAGAAACAGGCTCTGTCAGTCCCTGGGAGACCTGATGAAAAGCATTTCAAATTTGCCACATGAAGGAACTCACTTGTTCCCATCATCCATTTCTGTAATAGAGATGGGAATAGGAGCCTGTTTTCCCCCAGCCTCATGCCAGTGACCTGCTTAAAGGAGGAATGGGTTTCTCACAGAGGAGAGCAGCTTGGTCTCTGGTGAGAGTGGCAAAGTAGCAGAGCCACCCTCCCCCAAACCTTCAGTTTTGTAGAATTCGATGCATATTCTTTTCCAACTATTCCTTTTCTTTTTTCCCAGATGATCTAAAAAACAAAGATGAGGGCTTAAAATATTTTTTAAAAAAGAAAACAGAAAGAAATCCCAAACACGAGGATAGAATAACAAACAGAAATCACTTTTTTTTAATAAAACTTAAAAAACTCTAATCCTTCTGTTTAGGAAGATCTCTAGAAGAAAAAAAATTCAAATTACATTGATGATGTATTTTTGCTATGAAGTTCTTTCAGTGAAAGGACTTCAGCTTTTTTATCTTGAAGACCTGAGAGGTGGCTTGAAACCTCCCAGACCAAACACAGTAGACTGAATGGGTAGAAAAGCTGTTGAGCAGAAAAGCCAGCAATTTGTTCATAGAAATTTAAACATGTCCAGGCACAATGACTGGGCCGCTGTCAATCTGGAGCTGAGGTCACCTTTTTCCAGAGTCATCTCATAGAATCACATAATCGGGTTGTAAAAGATGCCTAAGATCACTGAACCCAGCCATTAACCTAAATCTGTCAGATCCATCACTAAACCATGTCCCTTAGCTCCTCCAGCCTTGCACTTGCAGTCCCCCCAGGAGGTATGACTGTTCCTTTAGCTATTTCTGTCAAAAAAACCAGTGTTAACAAAAAACTTACACAGAACCAAACCAACCTAAAGAAAATAACCCTCTTTTTAGATATGTTTGTTACATTGCTTACTTTGGGCAGGAGTGGCTGAGGAGGGGAGAGGTGTCCATCCCCACCCACGAGGAGGTTGAGATCTCTATGGTGGAACAAGAAGGAGCAGCAGCAGCTGGTGGCACATTAACCCCAACCCCATCAATATTTATCTGAAGGGAGGTGTCAAGAGGATGGAGCCAGGCTCTGCTCTGTGGTATAGAGCAATAGGACAAGAAGCAACAGGCAGAAAATGATGCACAGGTTATTCTGACCCAGATGTTAATATACCATATAACAACTTGCTGCTTTCTTTGGTCTGTGCTGGAAAGAATGAATCCCACTGGCTGCAGTCTGATCTCTTCAGCAGACTTGAACATTAACCCACCTTCCTCTCCCAAGGACAGTTTAACATTCCAAGGATCATAATTAATCATCACAACAACAACTCCATCCTTCTGGTCAACTTTGAGCAATCGGACCTTTCTCTGAGCCCTCCCTCACCACCCAGTTATCTCCATATCCTCTAAGGCCTTTTAATCTGGGAGAAGAACTTTAGAAGAGCACCAGGAGCAGTTTTGCCGCTATTCTAGGCACTAAACCCTCTCAATGGCTACACTGCTTTTTGAGGAGAACCTCATCATCCATCTTCATCCAGTACCCAGGAGGTCAAACTATACATTAGGTGTTGTATGAAAATACAAGAAAATTCCACCTCCTACATCAGCCAACAAAACAAGAGATATCAGCTGGATGCAGATATCAGCTGGGGATGCAGACATAACAAGACACTCTTGGTCTGCACAAAAGTGAGTAGCAGGCCTCTAGTAACCAAAGTACTAAATTAATTGCCAGAAAGGAATATATTCCTTTTTTTCAACCTCTCAGCTATACAAGTCATTCATCACATTCCAGACTCTGATGTTAACTTATGAGACATATTAATTCCAAGCTGCAATGTGCTGTTTCATATTAGTCACTGCACCTAGAATTTCTTATGATACTAATTAAGATCTGAGATTCTTAAATTCTCTAAGCTGTGCACTGTGTTTATATTACAGAATATAGGATTTCAATTGAGCAGCAAGCTCATTATTGCTCATGCTCAGACTGTGGGATAACGAGCTATTACTGCTTGCCTCAGGTGATTCCTGAGCTGGGAGGCAGCAGGAGGAAGAGCTGTGGTGTGTAGCTGATGGCATTGTCTCACCATGGCAGCACTTAGGAGAGGTTGTCATAAGGAGAAACCCAAAACTCCAGGATAGAAATCAAAAGGAAAATTCAAGGAGAAAGTGCCAGAAGCCTGAAGTTCTTATTTTCTCTTAGTGGTAGGAATAATTAAGCTCACACTTTTGATGGCAGATCATTATTTCTCCCAAGCAATGGTATTTGACTCATGAACCAGAAAAAATTCATCATGGACAAAAAAATAAGACAGAAATATCTTTTCAGTCTTGGATGTATTTGCTGAGATGTTACATTCTCCTGTCTTCTCCTACCACCTGGAAATGACTAATCCCATCTGCCAACAATTGATTCTACCTTGTCTTTTGTCCTTTTTGGATTTTTTTGTTTATTTTTTTCATAGACTCACTCTGATGTTACAGAGAAGATACCCATAAAACATGTCTTGATCTTGAAGATCTTTGCAATTCAATCCTTTTCTACAGTAATTGCTAGGAAATGTTAATTTAATTCTTCCATGGACTGCTTTGTGACCTATGTGAAGAGGAGTCACCAAATAAAAACATATCTAGGTATTCACCATTATAGTATAAGAACTCCTGTGGCCACTGCTCACACTTTATCCTTCTTCTCAGAAGGGTTTGAGGTGTATCTTGTTTGGGATGGAGTGGTTGGGATAGGATGCTAGGTTAGGTATAGAATAAGCGACGTGAGGAAATGAACTCCTACTGCCTTGTCTCCTGGAGCAGGGCCTTACCTCTAAAGTAATATTTTCTCCACCTCAGACTCTTTATTCAGGCTTTAAAAGACAACCATCTGCACATCTACTCTCCCCACGTCATATTCCATATCTTTTAATAACAGCATTATATGTTGGTGGTAACAGAGATAAGGATGCACCTCTGCTGTGTTCTGACTGACAATACTCGAAGGAGGGCTGGAGGAGTGGAAGAACAACGAGTGCTTCTAGACTAGGAACCAGGCTAAGAGGACACAGGAGGTCTCAGTGTTTGATGAAACCCAGGTGCAGAGGGAGGAAAGCATTTCTTCAGAGCCACCATCCTTGGAGTGAGTTATCCCACACCTAGGTTTCCCCTCAGGCAGAGCTAGTCCATTCCCTGCAGAGGATGGTCTGTCAGCCAGCCAGGAAATTGTATAAACCAGCAAGCCTTCCCTCATGATCAAGGGAGCAAGGCCCGAGAAAAAGCATGTAGGTGACACATTTGGCACTACTGATGCCCTTTGATGCTTTACTCTGGTAAGGAATACAAAACCACACTCCAGCCTGGAGTTCAGAGTTTGTACCCTGCACGCTAACAGAGAATAAAGCCATGCTTTCACTCATGCCCAGTATTGATGTAATAAGCTTGAATCGTGCACTATAATCCTGGCTTCTAAATTTATTTCCACATTAAAAATAAAGGTAAAATACAACCCCTGTTGAACAATATTTTCAGCTCTGTCACCAGAGAGAGCATTACTTTTCAGATAGTAAGTAATGGCATTAAGCACACTTGCAAACGTGAAGAGAAAGCCTGCGAGGAGGGTTTGTGTTATCTGCAAATAATTTATGTTCACCAGGTTTTAGGGCTGACAGCCCTCCCCTATCTTTTGTTTAATTAAATAAGACAGCACATTCCACTGAAGGCAATATAACACCCTCCTTTTAATCTAAATCATATCTGTTGTGAGGTGTGGAACTTTCCAAGATTGTCACCAGACAGAGGAACAGTTTGGGAAAAGAACAATTATGAGACTTCAGAAACTCCAGCAGTTGTTTAGTTGAGACAGACTTCTCAGAGATTCTTAATTTCAGATTAAGATTTTCAGATTTAATTCTCAGATGCTGGAAGAACAAAATATACTCAGCATGCATGAGATAAAGCTGACCTGAGAAAAGAACTGTAAGAGCTGAACTTCCATTTCTCCTAGCTACTTTAAATCATTTATTGCTTCTAGTACAATTAGATTTATTATTCTCAATCAAATCAAGAATGTAGATTATAGTCTAAAATAAATAGCTAATTGTATGAAATAGGCTGTAATCTGTGTGCAAAGCAGATGGACAGTGGAAAAGAAGACAGAGAATAAGCACATGGGAAAAAAAATTGTGATATCCCAGATTAAGGTACTGCTCAAAGCCAATCAACAGCAGTAATCACAGCTGACAGAAACAAAATTACTCTGGAATCACTGAAACAGGGTGGGATGATTGACTGGTGATATGCACTCTGTCTCTGCTCTGCCTACTGCTAGTAAGGAAAAAATTATTAACCATTTATAAAGTGATAATCAATCAGCAACATTAAAAACCCTCACAAAGTTTCATATCCTCTGTCCCTCAAAATTCTGTCAAAACAGATGTTATCTACAGCATTGCCTAAAGGGCCAGCAACGTCTGCCTATTTCAAACAAATCTGTATTATCCAATTTACTGAAATCAATCTCCATGTGCAGATTAATTTGGGGCTGTAGATCTGTGAGTGCATCTTAATTTCCTCAGTAAGAAAAGAAAATGAAATCATGTCAAGAAGACAGACCAGCTGTAAGAAAAGAGCTAGCTGATAGCTGTGCAAAGGGCCCTTTAGGGCTATCATGTTTACCAGATTTAAAAGGCTATCACCAACAAAAATGTGAGACGATATCTGCTTTTATGAAAGAAAAATCCAGAAATGTCTTTTGAGTTCAAAAAGAGAAGACAGCTTTTGTCAAACCTGATTTCTTACTTCTTCAGAAATCACCCTAAAACTTCCTAGGCTGGAGTTTGATGCTTGAAATGGCAACTTTCAAGATACTACATTTTTATCATTTAAGAACAAACAAGGAATTTGGCATCAACTAATGCCTGAGTTTAGCACAACTCCTTAACGTCATGTCTGCCACTTGATGCACATTTTATAAAACCAGCACAGCAAACAGTTTTCCTATTTTAAGGTGGATTTCCTTTCTTAAGGTAGGTTTATTTCCCTTACCAAAGCCTCCTTGTTCTCAGGCACCACACACAAAGATATAAAATCTGCTGACTCTTCTTGCTCCCCTGCTTTGGGAACACTCCCACTTGCCTTCCTCCCCTTCCTGCCAGCAGGACTGTGTGTTTCTTCCCTTCTTTCCATACCAGGGGCTCTGTGAGGGATGATCTATCCCGTTAAACTGTCCTGAAGCAGGATGAATGTAATTACTTGAGCTGGAATATATCCAGGACTCTGGATTTAACAGCCATTAAAAATCTTGTGAAACATTTGTCATAGCTTCTTAAATCGCCACACACAGTGACAGCTTGGCACCTGAAAGATGGTAGTTCAGAACAGCACTGCTCTTACACCAGTGCACTTGTTCCTCAAACAGAGAGGAAGTGAATGTCCCAGTCATGGGGACAATTTGATGGATGGGGCACCAATGGACTTTGCATTTCTCTGCATTTCTAAAGAAGGGTGAATTAAGCTTTGGCAACCCTTCGGGTTTGATAACTAACTGTTGATTTCAGCACAGGAAGACAGGAATGTGGCTTGCCAAAAGTCACAGCAGAGTAGGAAACGGAAATATCCTTGAGAGCTCACCTCTCCAGCACAGGGATCTCTCCTCTCCATGCCAGAGGCTCTACAAGAGTTTTAAACACAGAAATAAGCTTGTATGGAGCCCCATGGTCGAGATGTACACTCAAGTGTGAGTGCAAGATTTGTGCCTGCACAAATTGTGACACAATTGTGTCAAATAATGACACTCATAGCCAGGAAAACTTTAAAGAAATTATTGCCAAAATCTCCCGTTTCCCTCACCAGCCTCTCACCTCCTGCCACATTCAGGGGTATTTTTTGCAAAATGTCTGACACTTCCACGGCACTTTCCATGAGTGAGGAGTGTGGAATGAGGCTGCTCATGGGATAAATGGCCAAAGTATGGCAGGGCATGGGCTGGAGGTGGATTGATAAGGTCTGACTGCTTGAAACTCCAGCAGTGGAGAGAGTCCAGGCTGACCTTTCAACACAGTGTTGCATGAGGATATTTGGAGAGGAAGCACTGTTGGGAAAAAGCTGTTTGTTGAGGAAATGTTGATGTATAACTGGTTCTGTTTGTAAATTAACGTGCAGATGACCCTACAATCCTTTCCTGCACAGCTGGAGAAACACACGTTGTGAAGAGAATCGATCTGTTACTCTTGGAGTGTAAGCTGTTCAGTTAAGGTACTTAAAAATGTTTCATGACTGTAGCTCATTACCAGAAGACATCTTCTGCTTTATAGGCTCATTTTTAATATGCATTTATATTAAAATGAGATGTTGTAGCTTGATCCAGTTTTCCTTACAAATTCAGATCTTAAAAGGAAGTGGATAATAAATCCCAAGTTAAACCTCATAGTTATTTATGCCATTCCCCAAGTTCTTATAGGGAAAGTAATAAAGTAATGCACTGCAGAAAAATAAAAGAAAGTGACTTTATTCTAATAAAGCAACTTATCTCTAGACTTCTATCCTCTATGTTCTGAGCCTATGATAAGTATTACTAATGTAGAACTCACTTCTGGATCTTCAAATACTTGGTGCCAGTGGTATTTGCTTATCCAGCTGTATTTGTTAATCCACTGAAGTTCTGTGTAAGGGAATACTTGATTACATTTAGCTATGAGGAGCTTGTGACCTTCATCAAGACTGGCTGCTATCACCAACTGGCTCAAATAAATTACCCTAAGTGAGAGTTATACTCCCTTCACAGTTTTTCTGGTTACATGTTTAACCTTGAAAAAGCCCATGTTTCCTTTTAGGAAAGAGAGAAATACCAGCAGAGCTTGTTGCTTAGAGCATGTCGGACTCTTGATTTACTTTTGAGCCTATTAAAGGTCAAGCACCTGTGCTCATCCTAGAGCATAGTCTCAGAAAGGAGGTTTTGTAGGTAAGGTACAGATATCTTTACCATCTCTAAAAAAAAAAAGAAAATGGCAGCTTCTAAAACAAAAACAATCATTCAATCAAACAAGTAAACCCAAATGCCTTATTCTGGAGAATGGAATATGGCAAAGAGTATTAAAAGAGAAAGATCTTTCTGAGGGAAGTACTGGCAACATTTACCCATCTTAGATAAACAGAGGAAAAAGGTTTTCAAAGTGTACAAGAAGTATGAAGAGAAGATCACCCTACAATGATCTAGAGCAGCCTCAAAAAACACCTGCTCTCTGTAAGCTATAAGAAAAGCTTCAAAAGTCAGTATTTGCTATTCCTCTATCAGAGACTCATTTCACTTCACCATCCTAAACTGAGCATCCAGTTTAAGCTAACTGAGCTTCCCAAGTAGGCAGCTGAAAGGCAGGATTACTCATCCCAAGCTACAACAGGACAGTAAAATGTTTCACCTTCTGTAAATCAGTCTCCATTGCCTGCTGAGGGAGCCTTGGCAGTGTCACATGCAGGTGTCTGCACTGAAAGTCACCCAAGGGAGTCAGGACCAGCCCCACCCCAATGAGCAGACAGGGGCTGACAGCTGGTGTGCTCCTCACCAGAAAGGAGCTGGCAGCATGGGACCTGGGCAAGCCTCTGGAAGAACAAGAACTAACAGAGAGACTGGACTGTGCAAGGGTTGAATTCAACCAGTCAGTTCTCAGTGATCCTATCCAAGAACTCTGCACTGACCATGGCTTGCAGTCAGATATATGAAATGCAATTATTTCAAGTCTGTCACAGTCCTTTTGTATCATAGAGGATTAGCCTGGTGAACTCTACACCCATGAGGAGTGCAATTTTCAGTTTTACCTCATTTTAATATCACAAAAGTCAATATTAAATTTTTTTTTTTTTAATGCCTGGAAACAATGGGAACAGAAGTAGATGAACACTAAGAATTCCTGGTTATCTTATATTCCCTTATGGGATTGTTCATAAAATTTTTGGAAAATTTTAAAATCAGATTGCCATCTGTAATTTCTTGGCCCATTTAGTCACAATAACGACTGGGATCAATCCCACCAAAGTGTTGCACTTCACCTCTGGAAAACTTTTGTCTAAGAGTTTCATACTATTATAAGGAAGATGTATATAAGCAAATCTGATGAGGATGGGGCTGAAAGCAAAGTCTGGAAACATGGCAAATTTTCCTACAATAGAGTCTCCAAATATCTATAATTTCAATAATAATTCTGTTCCTGCAGTGATTGAATCAAGATATCCCATTATCTTAATCATCTAAAACCAAGCTAAATTAGTGTGGCTAGAATTACAACAACAGATACAGAACAAACACACAAAAAGAACCCACAATAATTGAAACATTTTAGTTTAATGCTGTCACTTCATAATGCCTGGATCTCATTCCAAATGGGAATAAGCAATATAACAGAATGAAAACATCTTTTGAATGAACCACAGAGCTAGGGTGCACTCTGACATCTGGCTTAATACAGACAGACACTTTTAAGTCCATCTTGGTATACCCACAGTGCACAGGAGAAGGGGTTTCAGTCAGACTCAAAAAGTGAGAAAGGTGCTAACAAATTTAGTTTAGTGTGGTGTATACTCATATGTGTGTGCATGGCAGAGGGCAAAATCTAATGAAGATTATGAGGAGGCACAGTCATTAAAGAAGTCCCTGTAGGGGTGCAACAAGCAGAAAATAAGATAGAAATTTGAGTCAAAGGGCTCATTAACAAATGGTTTGGTACTGTCAGGACACCTATGGTGGGACTGTCCTGAAGTTAAGGAGAGGGATTTGGTGTGGGAACTCTGTAAATCATTGGCCCTAGTTTCCATTATCAGTTGTTCCTCCAAGAGGATTTAATTTACATTTTGACTAATTTCCTGTCTTGAAAAAGAAAATATCACCAGCTCTGTAAACCAAATGAGATCAGGTGTGTACCAAGACAGGAGAAAACAATATTTGTGATGCTCTGTAAATTCACTGTAAATCAGCAAGACAGATTCTTCTTATATGGCCCATTTTTGTTTCCCAAAACAATGGAGACCTACTTTGATTTCCTTTACCATTGTGCTCATTGCTTAGTTTCCTCCACTGCCCATTTCACACATTAATCACCTCAGGAGCAGAGACATTGTTTTGTTTTAGACCTCAGACAGGTCCTCTGCCTTCCTTTCTCTTTCCCCTGCACTGACTAATCCCAGGTTTATCTTTACCTGGCTGGTAAGTGGCAGCTGAACTAATTTGTTAAGACCAAATCTCTTGTAAGCTCTGCAAGGCCCTCGTAATATTTTGTTTTTGTAAAAAAACTGCATACTTTTGTGCTTTGATGAGAAAGTCAGAGAAGGAATTACTGCTTTGACTTATTTTGTATTTCTCTATATATAAGAAATACAGGTTCATTTTTTGCTCTTTTCCACAGCTGTAGCTACTTTATGGGTGGAGATCAGCTTTTTGCTGCCAAAGTGGATACTCAGGACAAGCTCTATCACAGAGAAGGGAAAGTCAGTGTTGATGACCACTGCTGTTGATGACCAATAATTACGTGAGGAGATCCCTGACGAGTCTTCACATCAGTGAGATCAGAACCCAGCCTGCTGCAGATGTGGGTAGGTGTCCTGTTGCTTTCTAGGAATTACTAGGTGGGATCTTATTTGTTCCTTTAAATACTCAGACACCAATTCCTCCAAGCTGTTGATTTATAAAAATGTCTACTTTTGGTACCTAATCTTTTTTTCCCCACAGCTACTGCTGGAACAAAAGTAAATGCTAGCTAAATACATCAATTGATTTTCACGTCAAGGTGTAAGCGTCCTGGCAACAGTAGCCTGGGAGAGAAAAGAAATAACAAGGTTCATGCTTTTGTGCCATGTGAAAAGTCACAAACTCCTTCTCTTCACAAAAGGTTGGCTTAAGTTTGTTAATGTGTTTTTCTGACAAAAAATAAATGTACGATTAATAAAGTGTCAGTCTTAGTCTACCAGCTACCAGGCTGGTGGTGAAGACACCACATGCTCAAATATACAGCTCTGCATCAAAATATCATCTGAAAAGGTCCAGCAGAAATGGGTGCTCTGTAGTACAAGCACAACAAAAATACAGTAAAATACAGTAAAAACTCCTACAGATCGTAGGAGTGTCAGAGGTCTAAGGGTTAAAAATAGGCAAAATGTTCATAACCATGAAGTGATTTGTCCCGTGTGAAGCTGGGACTCCACACCTCCCAGTGTCCTTTGGAAGACCCTCCTTACCAGAGAACACAGCCGTCTGCAACAGTGGGCAAATATAAAGGTTTCATTCTAAAATCCTGCGCCTTCAATCTCCTCCCCAAAATTCCCAAGCTGAAAACATTTCTAATGATATAAAATTCATAACAGAGAGCTCTGTTCTGGACTGTCTGGCTGATGTGCCGTTGCAAAGCCCTTTGTCTGCTGCTCATAAAAAGTCAGAAACCTTAACTTTTGTTCACACCAATTAGCACTTGCTTCCCAGAGCCACGGTGCTGACACCAAGTCCCCAGGGAATAATGACAGCCTGTGTCACGCAAGTGTCACCGAGCATGGCAGCTGAGCTTCAGACAGCCTCGAGAGGAAAGGCATCTCAGCAGTGAGCTGTGTTCATTTTGGGTTCATCTCTTTTCCATTGGGGTCTCTAAGGGTTGGACTCGATGATCTCAGAGGTCTTTCCAACCTAACAATTCTATGATTCTGTGATTTTATACAGTACCCACACAGCATCTTCACAAATGAGGCAAGGTTGAAGGAGTTACCTGGTGTTGACACAAATTACTGTAAAGCCTACTTAAAAGAAGTTAAGGGCTCTTCACATCCAGTGTGATTGTCACATTCAGCTCACATTGAAGCATAACGAGACCACAACTTGGAGTGATTTACACCCCAGGTTTTGCAGTGGTCTGTGTTTCAGCATCCTTGCAGTCCATTTGACAAGTCAAATTCAAACATCTGGGCCAGATGGAGATGAATGCTGTCTGAGGTAGCTCTGGGAGTTATGTCTGGGGCTCCTTAGGATAGAAGCAAAGAGTGGCTTCTTTGGAGAGAACTTGAACCCTGCCTTTATGGACATCCTTTCTCTTATAAAGAACCTCCATGTGGCAAACAAGGCTAGGTGTTGTTTTCTGGGCCCTACAACAGTGCAGATTTTCCCCACCACAGGCCTGGTGAGAGAAAACTTCTTCAGCAGAACCCAGGATGGGAATAAACCTCAACATATGAAGTTCAGTTGCACTGCTGTTTCCATGGCTTTGTTTGGGTGCTGGTGGCTTCACTTCCAACTGCACTATTTTGTCCACGGTTTCTATTTAAATGTGCTTCCCATGGCTGTATTATTTTTAACTGGAGTGAGTCTGGCACTCCCCATCAGTCTTGCTGTGGCTTTACAAAGAAGCAGAGGTAGGAAGAAAGCTCTCATGCTGCTGGACTCAACAGAACTGGACTGAAATAAATTTGCTGGCAACACAGTTTGACATTTGAACAAAACAGTGGAAAATAACTGTAATTTCATTTTTATTGTGCTAAGAATAGGAACACACAGAGAACAGAAAATGGCATCTTCATTGCACCTGAAGAGCTGAGGCAGTAGGAAGGATGGAATCCATAAGTTGATTTTGATTTTGCATGTAAATGCTGCTTTTTTTCCCCACTAGCATTACTGAATGCTTTTAATTAAACAAGAGTGTTTATAATTTACATCATGGATTTCTGAGAAATAACTTGTTAGAGAAATGAGAGGAAAGAAGTATGGTCTAGTTGCAGGTCTGAGAAGCCGGTGTGTCAATAGCAATCTCCAAGATAACATTTTTATTTCTGTAAGACAGACCTCTTCCTTAGTTACACAACTTTCTTAGTAATTACACATAATGACTGCAGTTTTACATAATAACAACATTTACAAGTAATGACTGCATGGGCCATGACAACTTAACTTCTACTGTATTGGTCTTTTAGCTTTCAATAAGGAGAGAGAAGTCAATATATACACCAGCAAAGAGCTGGCATTAAGGCACGCCTTTACTCATAAATAAAGAGTAGTTTGAACTTGTTGGAAAAACGAGGATGAAATTGTTTCCAAATTACTTCAAAATGCCAGATTTCAAGCGATGAAAGTACAGGAGGTGTCTCTACTGTCTGAGAAATGCCAGAGCCCGGGTACACAACAGGAAGCCCTAATTCCAGGAGTTGTCCAACTTGCATCCTCTTTTATGGGTCAAATATCTCAGAAAAAACACCTTAGCTTTATAGTTGAGGCATAGATGGATAGCTTAAAGAAACAAGTGTTGAGCTAAAAGCTGTAAGGATTAAACTCCTGACTGTCAGGAAAACTGATAGTCTGGATTCATGCAGGTTGGGAAGCCTTTCTGTCCAGGAGCTGCTGACACACTCTCCAGGTCTGAATGCAGATTTCCCAAAGGCTTCAGTTTTAGAGGTCAGTGAATGACCTTCCCCTGCCTGGGCAGGGTTAACAGCTTTATGCATTCCGAGGAGTTATAACAGAAGTAGCTAGGCACCTCACCAATTCTGCAGTATTGCATCCCTGGTCCTTTAAACATGCATTGCCCTCTTTTTTACTATATTGATATGATTTTTCGATTGCCCAGAAAGTTCAGAAAAGACGCCCATGCAAGGAAGAAGAGGCTGAGAAAATGCACAGCACTCCCAGCATCAAGGAAAGTGGGTCCCAGCCTGGGAGGTTCCTAAAAGCCTTGCAAGAGATGGGGAGGGTTGCCCATCAAGCCCCTAAAAGTCACAGAAAAAAAAGTAATGTGCTGCAAAGGTTTAGACCTATTTCTCAAGTACATTCTTTCTGGCTGTATGTACAGCTACTGGATCGTGAGAGAGAGTACAACAGAATGCTCTGGCCTAATTAGAGGGGTATGTGTGACTCAGATCCCAGTGGAGGCTGTTGTGACCTTCTGTGAGGAGTGCAGATATCGCTGAAGATGAGATATCTCTGAGACCGTGGTAACTCAATTCCATGGCTTCGGTCCCACTCTGAGGACATACTGCATTTCCTCAACAGGAATGCCTTTTCTCACTCAATTTTGCCTTCCAATTTACCAGCACAGCCATTTCCTCAGCCTGGCACCAACTGCTAATCTCTCTTTCGGAGTGCTGTGCATCTGCCCAGCCCACTGCAGACAGAGCCACACTCCCTCCCGCTGTGCTGGAAGGTGGCAGGACCTGGGGAAGGCTTCCCCCAGGGGCTGTCTGACTCCATCAGGCAGGTTTGTGCTCCCTGGATGGGTACAGCTGCTTTGGATCAGAGCTGGCCACTGTCCAGCTGGCACAAAGCAACGGGAGGAAAAGTCCTCACCACTTTTCCTGAGCCTTAATAGTGCTATTTGAGGACCTTCAGGAACTCCATTAAGGTGAGGTAAATTGACTTAATTATGCACACTAATCATGCTTATTAATGTAGTGCTAATGAGGGTACAGGGTCCTTCTTTTCACCTGGCAAGCGCAAGAAATCCTACTGACTAAATGGTTTACGTGGGAGGCAGGGCATGAAAACTCTGAGATAAACTAAAACGATCTACCTGGAAAAATTGATTATTTTTTTGGCAGGGATTTCTACCTCTCTGCATTCACATATGATTCCTGCCACCAAAATCAAGACTTCCTGTTGTCAAAACAAAACTGCCTCTGTGGACAGAGAAGTCCTTTGCCATAGCTGATCACCTGCATGCCAATTGCATGGCTCATCCCACAGTACCTGAACCTCTACAGTTCTCCTGTTTCCATGGCTAGGACTAGTCCGGACAGTTATACACAGAGTGGTGATGTACAGGCACAGGGGTGGGAGCCAGCCTCTCTTTCCTGGATGTCCACTGCCCTTAAAACTGACAGTGATATTTGATATTTGACTTTCTCCTGTTGTGTCCCTTTGTGAGTAGGGAAAGACAGCAGCCTGCAAGAAATATGGCAGAGATTGTCTCTGGATGAGCATTGTAAATTCATTGCCTGACCAGTTCCCTATGAAACCAACGTTAAGCTGTTCTGGGACTAATTGACTCTCAGTTCCTTGTGGAATTCTGATCAGGTTTAGGGCCCTCTGTTCTACATCCAACATTACTCCAACAAGTTTTGCATTTTTTAGAAAGCTCAGTGTGTTCTCATACCACGTCTTGGGAATCATAGCACCTGTCATGATTTCTCATCACAAAACCACTATTCTGATGGGATTCAGAACAATTGTCTCAACATCAGAAGTCTTCAAGTCAAGTGCCAGTAATATCTAAGGAGCACCATACATGACCCAGAAGAGAGGGAGGGCCAATTGTTGTGTGGTACCACCATAGCCAAACAATTCTAGCAGTCTTGACCAGTGTGGACTGTCATGTACCATTTGAGGCCAATATTTGGGGTCAAGGATGAGACTAGGAGAGTTTAGGAGATATGAAACTCAAATATAGAAGTAACATCACTTATAAGCTTTGAGGAGAGGCCTGTGAAAATTAACGGAGGCTCTTCAGGGTCCAAAAGCTTTTCAATATTTAGAAGAACCAGATGCAGAGCAAAACAGGGAAGAAAGGGACTTGAGTAAAAAGCAACATAAAATGACATTTTCCTTTATGGGGTTTAATGCTTTTGTATTTGCTCTTATCTCTATGTTCTAAACCAATTGTTCATATGGAAAAAAAGACCATAAAAATACCCAAGAAGTTTCCCATAACCTTTCACAAGTAATCTTGATTTGAAAATATCTCCTTCCCATAAACAATACATCTGAAGGAATTAATCTAGATGTCATCTTCTTTTGGCAGCAGATTTGGTCACTGGCTCCCAGAATGCTAATATTTTAAAAAAACTGTAGAGTTCAATGCTAGGATAAAAAGGAATATAAGGAAATATGAATACAAAGGGTGCAAGAAATATAAAATAGTCCTTGAGAGCAGCCTACAGACTGATTTTGCTGAGAAATTTCGGTGAAAGGGAGTGAGCACTTGGCAAAGCCAGTGTGGTGAGCACTTGGCAAAGTGCAGGTGACAGAGGTTTGTGCAGATTTGTTTCTCAGTCCTGTCCTCCCACATGACTGACAGGAGATCCATCAGGACTCACAGTTCTGTGATCTGGCTGAGATTCACCATATGGAGGGAAGGACTCCTTCCCCATTCATGATGTCAGCTGATATGGTATAAACTCCTGTACCATACCTGCATCATCCTCCTTTCCTTCGCATTTGGGATGGAAATGCCTCTGCCAGTGAGTGAGAGCGATGGGAAAGAGCAAGTACTGTAGGATGAAAGAAGAGGAGGTTAAAGAGAAAGAGAGATACTGCTTTGCTTTGGCCTGTGAAGGGACACTCCTGTTGGGGCTGCCAGAAGCTCTTGCAGCTCCATCGATGAATGTCCCTTTCTCCTCTCGGAGGCCTGGTTAGCACTGTGTGCACTAAACTTCTGGATGCCTTCCCAGCTATTTATATGAAGACAAGGCTTTATTCTGTCTTGTGCTTCTGCTCTGGTAAACCTTTCCATGACCCTCCAGGATTAACTCTGCTGGCTCACTCCTGTGAACAGCCAGACAACATACAGGCTGGAGTGATCCCAAAATTCTCAGGGAGTATGCTTTCTGTTTGCCACACTCAGCAGTGACGAAGAATCAACACCACCCAGTTCAAGAGTACAAATATTTACACTATTCTGACTGTCAGACCCCAGGTTGCCAAATATTTCACTATTTCATGAAGTATGTAGCATACAAAGCTATTCACCTCCTGATCTCCATCCGCTTATAGAGCATCAATGTTTAAGGTAATTGGGAACTCCACATCTTTATTGGGCCACTCTGCCACTAATCCAGTGGCTTTTTGAGCAGTGCTGTACTCTCCCTGGTTCAGGTTCATAACCATCATGAAAAGCCACAGCAGCAGACATTTTTCCTCTGCATCAAAGATGAGACTATTTTCACTGGTAAAGTTACAGAATATTTAGGTGAGAGTGCACTATGACAAACTGGAAATGACAGAAGGTAGATTGGGGAATTAGGTTGTTTTCCTTCCCAGGTCTTTCTCTGTCAATGGCCCATGCTGTCCAGAGGACACTATCTACATTCCAATGAGCCACATCTTTCCAGGTGTTTCAGAGATCATGCACATCTTCTCCTCCTCTCTCCCAGCCCTCCAGGGCACAGTCACCCACATAAGGGCTTCAGGCGGGTCCCACCTCCTGCTGCAGTCCAGCTCTCTCTCCCTTACCCATCTACACAGCTCCATTTGACACAGGATTGACCACTGGACTAATGTCAGTAGTGGCAGACAGCCCAGCCTGAGCCAAAAGGTTATGACCCCACAATCCTCACAACCTGAATTTAGCCAGATCCTTGCACTATGTATTGCACAATCTCCTTGCTGATTCAGCTCCTTACTGTGCGTGTGTCAAGAGCTCTCCAACTGATTAATTACTCTGCTGAAACACTGAACATGGTGGCAAACTCAGATCATTATCAGAAACATGTAATTTTGGTTTATTTTATTACGGTTTATTTTATGCAGCCTGAAATACTCTGTGGAAATACTTCCTATTCTCCCTCCTGTATTACCACAGGAATTCTGTACAGCTCTGATGTAGCCCTTTGATGACACAGGGAATTCCTGCAGGTCTAACACCTGCCTGCATTCCTGTCTTTGCAGGATGTCTATCATCTTCTCTTCCATTACAATTTTTTCAGGAACAGAAATCTCACTGCTTTGGTTTCACACAGGATTCTCCTGCAAAAACCTCTGCTGGTCACCTGCCTCACATCTGCCAGAATTTTGGGGGATCCTCTTCCTTCCTGCCACTGACCTCATGCCATTTGTTTCGTTGTGCACCTCTGTTTCCATCAAGGAACCTGCTGTGAGTGCACATGGCTGATGTGTCTCAGCTTCAATACCCCAAACTGTATCAGGTTTAGGAGCATTTGTTTCAAATCTGTACCTCTTGGGTAGTCCCAGAAACCAGCAAGCCAAGAGACACCATAACATGTGGCTCATTCGAACACACTGTTCTATTAAAAATTCACATGCTATAATTAGCACATGTGGACCATGGTTATATGGATTTTATTCTTGCTAGATAACATTTATGCTTGGCTAATGGTCAGGGATTTTTATCAGAACTGGAAAACAGGCTAGATCTGTACAGGGAAGGAGGGGCAATGTGCTGCCAGACACTCAGAGCACTCTGGCTGAAGGTGCCCCAGAGTTTCCCCATGCCATGGTTAACGATGTGAATTAACTCTGAGAAGGCCAGGGACCTGACCTGGCCACAGGCTTTTTCTGGTTAATCTCAGAAAGAGTCTGGTTTGTGCATAATCCAATGGAGAATTCACATTAATAACTCACATCAATGACTTCCAGTGTGTTCAATTTTATATTGCATTTCTATTTTTCTTTATCCTGTTGCCAATTCCATGTATGACTTCCTGCACTGGTGCATCCACTCAGCCCCCCAGGCTGCACTATGACCTAAGAAATGCTCATTAAGCCTCAGCCTTGACGAACAGCACCTGGGCTCAGCTCCTCTTGAGCTTATCAGAAACACTGTTCTCAGGAACTAGTCCTGTCCAACGAGCTCCTGTTTTTTAATGAACAGCCTTGGAAACTTATTTTTCTTGCCTGAATAACAACCCCAGTGCAATAATATTTTTGTTATTCAACCTTCAAAGAAAGTTACTGACCCAAATTACGGGAAATTACTATGACTGAAGCCTGCTCTCTTGCAACCCTACAAACAGTGGACCAAAGTGAGACCCTTTGAGTTCTCCTGGACTGCAGCAAGCAGCCACCAGCAGATCCCTCTCAGTGGGGCCTCTCAGAGCCAGGGAACTCCAAAGTTTGCTATACTTAGAGGACTGGCAAACAGCAACAACAGATCCTGGACTGATCCCCACTCTCTCTCCAACCCTCTGCCCATTGGGAAGATGCAAAGTCATCCAGAGTGTGAAATTCACTGAATTTGAAGGGAGTTTTTCAGATATACCTTACAGATACCCTTTTGTTCTGTGTGCCTGTGAGTGGATCTGCTATAGCAAATGGACCATGGACATGGCTCTCCTAGATTCTTAAGTACTTTAGATTTGTAAGATAAGCCTGTAAGACAATTACTTTTGTAGTACAGTGAAGCCTATATGAATCCTTCATTAAATTTTTAAACTATCAATTCACTGCTGTTTAAATGTTGTTTAACCTTTAGGCATTAACTGTCCACCAAGACTGGGTCTCAGTATAACAAGGAGGTCTACTCTGAACATTTTGTGTCAACAGGAAGGTCTTCCTTATTCCTTTTTATCCTTACCATTTCCTACTCTTATTCCTTTCTTCCCCTCCTAACCCCACTTCCCGCTCTTGCATAATTTTTTGGGTTTATTTTGGTAGTAGATGAATTGATTTTAGATTTTCTCTGTGTGAGCCTTTTCCGTCTGCAAGAAAGCTCCAAAGTCAATAGTTACAGCAGTTGCACCCCAACTTTTAGGATGTTTAGAGCAATGTGGGTTTGTTCATCTCCATGTTTCAGAGTGCCTAGACTATATTTCCTGGAAGGATTCTGTCAAATAACTTGCAAAACTTTTGTAGTGCAGCATCTGGTTCACGGAGAATAATCAGTAATGGCATTGAAAAATTTTGCATACAGCCACCTTTTTATTTAAGCTATAGCTGAGTTTCTACAGTTTACCTCAACTCATACAATGATTTAATCATTCTTTTGATCTCTGTGAACCCTGGTAAAAGTTTCTTACATTTAATTTGTGGTCTAACTTTTAAAATTAAATCAATAACACTTTGTTCAATGAGAAACTTTTAAATGCAGGCATAGCTCTAAGCTTGGGAATAGTCTAATTGACTTCAAAGGAATTAAAAGGTGCTTAAGCACCTTGCTGAATTAATAACTAATTGCATTATAACTTCAGGAATAAACTTAGTTTAACTTGAAAGTTCAGTATAGCTTATTCAAACTTCCAATTACAGATGGAATGTTCAGATCTGTATGAATAAACACAGTGGCACATCAGAAATTGCAAATTAAGACTTGCATGAGGAAAGAAAACTAGCTCTAGAGATACAGAAAGAAGCTAGTCAACACAATTCAAAAGCTCGTGTAAAAAATTGATGTTCCTGCCTTTATTCTTGCAAGCTGAAAGATTATAAGGACTAACAGTATAAAATTACAAAGATAGCAGAAATGAATGAACTACTGGAAGGGAATGAAGGGTCTATTCAAAAGACAGTTCCTCTTGCTTTTCCTGCTGAAAAGGTTTCTGTTACTTCTCATACACAGAAAATGCTGTAATTTTTCTCTTCTGCAATATTATGTGCAGAAGAAACAACCAAAAAAAAAGTTTAGATGGTACTTGAACAGATTTTAAGAAGTCTTGCAGTGTGATATGAATAGAAATACATTTGTTAACTGAGGGAGAAGAACATGACATTTTCTTATTTGCCAAACTCAGATAAAATGTAACCAAATTTTACAATGAGACTGGTGAGATTGTATCCTCTCCTCCTTCCTTGCTCCCAAGGACAATGGAAACTTTCTTCTACTGTAAAAGCTTTCTTTTTTGGGCTGAAATCATTATGAAAGATGTTGTTATTTTAAAATCCATTAAGAAGATTTTAATAGAAAGCTTTAAACAGTGATGTTATAATAGGATTGTGCTTTTAATTCATGTGAATGCTTAAGGAATTGACCTGGAATTGTCCCTTTAAATAAGCATTTACAGAACCATGTCTTTTGGTTCAGAATGCATTAATACTCCTGGCATAGTCATTTTAAGAAACAACCATTTAAAACAAAGGGAAGATAATTCATCTAATTTCAGCTGCTGCATGATCACATGGCAGTAAGTCTTGGGCTAATTCAATCATTTTGATGAGCTTACATCCAAGACGAAAATATGGTTTATAAGAAAGAGCAAAGCTGAGTTTCCAACCACTGTGTTCACTAAATTATTATTCACATATTATTCATCACTGTTGCAAATACACCACATCCTTCCTGTGCTATTGAAGTCACCTGCTGTCTGAATGCAGCTATCAAAGTCGTGTGTTATTATGATATATGGTGCAGTAAGCTGGAAGGTTTTCCACATAAATTAAAACAGCCAGAGATTTGCAAGTTAGCCTAGTTTACATCAGGGTACCGACCTGCAAGAAATTAAATTATAAATATGTCTTTTCGCCTTCTTGAAATGTTCCCACAAGCAACTGGAGAAAAATGCTTTTCCACTAGTGAAGACAAAGTGTGTGGACTGTTGAGTGTGGGTGGCAGAAGGCATCTAAGAAGGGGCAAAAGTCTTTTAAAGCATCACTTTTTCATGATCAGAACCTATCTGTGTATCCAGCAAAGGGCAGGTAAGAAAGGCCAATTGGGCTCCTTGTGTTTCTGAGGAATCTCTTTGAGAAGTCTCTTTTCCTTGTGTGACTACCTCACCTGCTGCAGACAACGTTATATATGTTTCTTTTCTGCAGAACTGGATCCCAGCATTTTTGCTCAGATGAGATAAGTCACTGCCAGCTGAATAAAAGGAAGGGCTTTTATCCATCTGCGTTGATGGAGATGACATTTTCTGTGCTGTAGTAACTTCTCTTTGCTTCTCAGGGCTAAGTGCATTACAGTGTGAGACTTAACAAGCAAATGATCTAGTTAGAGTATTTATGGGGCTTCCATTAACCCAGGTTTCCCATGCAAGAACTTGAATCACTCCCTTGTAAGTAAGGAATATCCTTCAGGTGGTATCAGTGGGGCACTGAGGCTGGGACAGTGAACCCTGGATGTCCACAGCACTGCCCTCAGCTCTCTGGGTCACCCTCGAGCAGCCACGTGTTTGGTGGCACAGAGCAGGTCTGGCTGGGGGACACATTCATACCCCACCACATGTGGGCAACTCCCTTTTTCCTCCACAACAGGGCTCACACATAATTCCTGTCAGATCCCACAGCACCTGGGGAGATGACAAAAGAGCACAATTAAGGATGAAAACCCCACACGTAATAGAAAGGATTTGCAAAATAATGGATTGGGAATAAACCCCTAGGCAGTGTTCCCTGAGTCCCCCTGAGGATGTATTTGCAAGCAAGCTCTGGGTTTGAACACTACCCTGTTTGCCCTGAACTTCTTTAGTCTCTTAAATCTTACACTACGATGCCCAGCCTGGGTCCTCTCTGAGCCCCTAGAAATGGTGTGTCACAAAGCCACATTTCAGGCTCATCACACAAACAGTGCTGGTGATTTTCTATCATAAAACAAGCTCTCAACACCTGATGCTGAGGTCAGAACTTGGGAGTTAGAGGTGGCTTCAAGAAAGGTATTGGGGACTCCAGCCTCTTTTAAAAGCTGCAGAGAATTACAAATGAGGATCAGAGATCTTCAGGACATTGCAGAATAGGAAGAGAGGCTCTCAGTACTGAGACTAAATGACAACCAACCTGTGTGACACCATAATTTGTCCATCTGGGAGCCCATGGGTAAACAGTAATCTCTCCTTGCAGAAGTCAAATATTAAAAAAAAAAAATTAGTTTGCTTTTTGTTTTTATACACAACTGTCTTTCACTGTATATCTGAAAAAATGGTTTAGGATGGGTTTCATTTACTAAAAAATATCTTTTCATGAACCAGCTATATTATTCAGAGAGGAAAAATTGTTCTGCAGACATTTTTTGGAAACAAAGATGTGCAAAGCGTTTTATCTACTTCTTTTAAGAAGAATAGAATGAAAAGTGTGGATGGACTTTTAACCCCCTTCAGGACGGAAACACTGATGAAGCCATATGGGAAACCTATTCAATAGAATATCTGTGGATAAATGAAAGAATTCAGTTTTTGAAGCTTCTTATTCTCAACACTAAATTCAATTTCACAAGGCATACATACATGCATCTCCAAAGTATTACCCGAAAAATCCTCTTAACACTGCAGCAGCTTTCATCTCTCTGCTTTCTGCGAAGACTAATCCATACCTACAGAAACAAGGGACCTTTTGTTCACCTCCATTCTTAGGACATTTTTTGTCAAATTTTTCCTCTGTTGAAGCATAACAGAGTAAAGGCTAATATGGACCCAAGGAAGCAAACACAAAGGCAGGCTTACATTCAACGTGTGAATCTAGACTCAAAGGAGGATTGGATAGGCATGAGGATATTATCCATCTGTAGTTAATACAGATCTTTCTATGATAATGTGTTTGTGGCTCTGATTATCTGCTTGGGCTGGCCCTGGAATCACAGCGACAGAATAAATTGAATCCGGAGTAGTAGTGCTGTCTAAGTTATATCTATATTAGTAAATTTAGTAATTCCAGGGCCAATTTCTGGTACCAAGGTGAGCTAGCACTGGCCCCAAATTCAGCTGGAGTTCTTTCACCTTCAGAGCAAGGTGTCTGCACCAACAGTGATTGCTGGGACCAGTTTCCAGCTGCAGTAACCACCCACCTGCACTGGCATTTGAGCCAGCACCACTTAACCATGGGACAAAACCACCCCAGGGACCATCCTGAGGTCATGAGAAGAAATGTCAAAACGCAGCACCCAAGGGTGGTCCTGGCCTGGTGTCATTTATGTCTCTAAATCTGCTTACGCTAGACTGCCCACCTGTGCCTGGGAAAGGTGCTGAGGACAAAGTCGTCGTGTGTGTGTGATACAGACTTATTCTGCCAACTGGGGCAGATCCCTGGGAACTTTTTCTTTCCTTCCCACTGCTGTTTCTTTCAGAGCAGTGTGTATTATCTCACAGGAATCATGGTTCTGGCTGCTGTTAGGGTTAAAGATAGTCAGGTAAGTTTGAGGAAAGAGCATGGGGACCACTGGTATTCAGATTAAAATGCTTCAAGCCAGTATCCTTATCAAGAATTTTTGGTGCATGTTTCCTGTTCATTTCAAAGCCCTTCCAGACAAATGGGGATTTTCCACAGCTCATTTAGCAAGATGTATAATTCACTGGTGAGCTACACACCACCCCATCTGTGCCAGCCCACAGAGCAGAAGGGCTGGGATAGCCCCCAGCTACAGAGCCCTGCTCACAGCACAGTATCATTCATCTCATTCCCAAGCTCCTGCCTCACATGCCTGGCCTGCCAGCTGACTCAGAGGCTTGCACACATGTGCCGATTAAAACCAGAATAAACTTCTCATCTCCAGCTCATTTATAACTTTGCTTCATATGTTTGTTTTTTTCTTATGGCTGATTTCTGTTTCAGATCCAGAATCTGCCTGGAGTCAGTGATCAGTGCTGACAGAGCAGCAACCATCTTCCCCAGAAAGCCTATGTGTGGATACTGGTGATTGTTTCTTTTCTTGAGCTCCGAAAACTTCATAAATACTTCAGATATCTTATTCCTAGGTGTCTTCTTCCGTCACCTCTGAAATTCAGGTTTCATCCTCCCTGCTTGGGGATCACTCTTTTTTTTACATGCCACCTCATACAGTGATGCCTTGAACCCAATCACATTTCTTGCTGCAACTGCAACATAAATACATTTTACTCTTCCAGGATTTAGAGTTTTGTTATTTGTGACAGATTTTACACTCAACCGTGCCTTTAATATGTCAATATTTTCAAATTAATAAAACTTTGGAGATGGAATGACTTTGTGCATATCCTGTATGTCACAGTCAAACAGATCAAATTATTTTTATTAGAACTTAACCTTGGCTTAAATATGCCCAGGATAAATGTTGTCTCAGAAGCATGAATTCATTCCATGTAGCAGGAGCAGGACAGAGGTGGTGCTGGCTATTTTCCCAGGTGCAAAACAAATGATGCCATAAGACTGTTCCACAGGAGCACTGGTCTTCCTTTCCTTTTAAGTCACTCCCTCCTTGCTTTGACCTTCCTTAAGTGTCTCCTTTTATTGCTCTTTTATTTTTTCTCCAGCTGGAGAATCATTGGAGTAAAATCTGACCTCAATGATTCATCCACAGCCACAAAATGAATAGGCTCTTTAAGAAGAACCAAAGACGTGGACACTGATCCATGTCTCTGTCCCAGTCAGAGGCTGAGGCTGAGGTTCTTCTGCTTGTCCTGTGGCTAGCTTCAGTGGCAGGCGTTGGTCCAGTGCATGCTCACATGCATGTCTCCAAAATCCCACATTCACCTGTGTGTTCATGTACACGTACATGATTATTCTCCTGATTGCTGGCACACTGCTGCTTTCTTCAGGCTAATGCTGATGTAAAATCAAAAAGTGCAAACTAGAGCAGAAGAAAATTTTCCTGTTTTGTAGATCCTGGCAATTGCCCACAGAAGAAGTTCTTTAGTATGAGGGTGACCAAGCACTGGAACAGATTGCCCAGAGAGATTGTGGAGTCTCCCTCACTGGAGATTTTCCAGAACCATCTGGACACAATCCTGTGCCATGTGCTCCAGGGTGAGAGGTTGGACCAGATGACCCCAGTGTGGCTGCTTGAGCCTGACCCATTCTGTGGTTCTGTGAAAAGAGCTGAGCTCTTGTGCAGTCACAAAGGCTGGGGGAAAGTTAAGTCTGGCAAAGCTGTTGAATGCCATTTCAACAGTAACTCTTTCCTGCTCTGTTGCAAGATAATGAATCAAGAAGAATGAAGGCCAGGCCATCCCATTCCTCTCCTGTTTCCTAACAGGAAAGGGTTCCTTTCCAAAATTTTGATTCTTTAAAACCCTTTTTAGTGTTAGTGCTACATGTGTTATGTTTGCCCAAGTATGATATAAGAAAGGAGCTGACTTATCCAAAATACATTTGGTGCTAACACTAAGAATAAAGGAATTAAGGACATATTGAATAAAGGAAAACGTCAACAAAGGCTGAGGATATCCTTGTCAGGCTGCAGCCCACTTCAAGGTTCTGCCCAAGTTAATGGGGCAGAAGTTAAAGTGCCCCAAGGCCTTAAGCAATGAGCACATTCTGGCTTCAAAAGGACACTTAAAACACTCTAAAAAGCAAGTGGTTCACTTAGAAGATGTGGTTTGAAAAACTAATTCTCCATGCATTAGAGACAGTACTTAGAAGGCCCCTAGCTTTTGGCCAAGACATCTAATAATTTACAGAGCTGGAGGAAGTGGGAGGGTAAAGTAGCACTGTAGTAGGTGGCTGATTATATCCATGGATTTATACCCCTCGCAGTCTGGATGCTTTTCCTTTCAACTCTTATAGGAAAATGTGATTTATCACTGGGAAGCAGAGTCACAGTTCAGTCTGAGAAATTCTGAAAAGGGAGATTTGAAAAGCTTCATTAAGAAATGAGAGAGGAGTGCTGTGAGGAGGTTCCTAAGAAAATTTTGTAAGAGATTTTGCTTTCTAATATAAGTCACTATTAAAGTAAATGAGCATGAATTTTCCACAGAAATGAGGCATTATGTCCCATGAGATTTCATCTACCTGTCATTATGGTCAATGAAAGAATTTCCATTAATCAAAAATGAGAAATATTCTCATCTAATCAATGAAGAAACATTCATTTTTTCACATTTGGTTTAATTCATATGCTTCTCTTTTCATCAGTCTTTTCAGTACCTGTATATCTCATTAATGCAGAGGAAACAGTTTCTGTAAAAGAAAAAATTTTTTGGGCAAAAA
Source organism: Vireo altiloquus (assembly GCA_013396875.1). NCBI lineage: Eukaryota > Metazoa > Chordata > Aves > Passeriformes > Vireonidae > Vireo > Vireo altiloquus. The sequence continues at coordinate 244,447 of VZRF01001701.1, forward strand.
TTAAAGTCTCCAGCTTGCTGAAAATATTTGCTTTTGAAATTGACCTTCAGTGCAATCCTCTCAGTTGTGTTTTCCTCATCCTCTGCATACCTAACTCAGGCACCGAGAATCTACCTGGAAGAAATACTCAGCATGTCCAGTTGCATATTACAGCAGTGGTAAGCTGTGCTCCAGGCACAGGAGGTGTTTGGCTGGTATGTTCAGAAAAACAGGGATGAAGTACTTCATAAGGGATGTCCAGAGCGAATGCAGATGCCAGATTTTATTATCAGTCCTCTACAGAGAATAGAGGTGTTGAGAACACAAACTAGTTCTTTATTTCTCTGTGTGTATGTGTGTGTGTGAGTGTGTGCAAATGTAGTGACAAATGCCACAGAAGAGCAAAAAGAATATTGGCCAGATGGTCACTAACCAAAAACGTGTGGAAATAACTTTTTGTCAACTTGTTCCATGCTTTATAAAGTCACTGAAGGTATTTGTTCCAAATTAAAAATGGCATGTTAATTTGTCGTTGAGAACTGAGTTCACATATATACAGATGAGGACAAATGAAAAGAAAACAAGAAAATTAATATCCTTAAATTGTGAGCACTTGTTTTTGCAGTCATAATGTTCATTTAGTGCACTATTTTGCATGTAAAAATTCTCAAGTATTAAACCAATGGCTTAGAAGGAAATGTGAGTCACAGGAAATTACTTAAGAGCTGTATAGAAAATATATTGCTAATAAAACATTTCACATTCTCAAACGTTAGCAAGTCACTTAGATCTGCATCTCAGTGTTGACCTGTACTGAAAAGTGTGTATGTATCATGAACAATGTGCTGGGACTGCTCAGGAGATCTCCACAAGGCAAAAGCTGTTAAAAAATAAATTAAAACTTTTCAGGAAAAGAACAGAACACAATCTCAAATGGTAGTATAACAAGAAAAATCAAAGTACTATTTGTATGGTAGCATGAACAACGGAGCCTCAGTCTTGTAATCATGGTAAAAAGGAAGAATGGTTTGTTTCCAACAGGAGAGCTTTGAAAATGCACTCACATTCCAAGAAAAGGTGTGACATGTTGTCAGAGACTGAAATATTATAGTTTTATGAGTTAAACATTTTTCCCTGCTTTTTGGAACTGTTTTACAAAAAGCTGCAGAGAAAAACACCACACCCTGCAATGGACAGAGGGGACAGAGGCACCCAACTGCCCGCTGATGGAGATAAGATAACAACACAGCCAAGGGACTTTCAAAGGAACACACAACTTAACGCCTCCCTAGGTGGACACTGCTATCAGCTGCTCACATGAAGGGGAGGGGGGAGAAAAGGCATTGGGTGTGTTGGGTGTATCCACAGCAGAAGGGGAGACATAGCCGACACAGAGGCCCCCAAAAAGGAGCCCCCAGAGCACCAGAGCTGATGCAACAAACTCCCAGTGTTGCAAGGGACAGTGTCTGCAAAAGGGAGGTACATGGGCGTTTTCTGCCTGGCGCAAAAGGTATATTAACCCACAAAATTCTCTACTCGATCCGGCTTCTCGGCATCCTGGCCTCCCGGCTTCTCGGCGCCCCGGCGGCCCGGCCTGGCCTGGCCCGGCCCGGCCCGGCAGCCCGGCATGGCGTGGCGGCGTGGACATGGCACCAACAGGGGACCTTCAGCACCACCAGAAGATCAGACGGAGGAGAACGAGCCATCAGGAGCCTCGGATGGGTGATATGCTGCCATCTAACCCTGGTCTCCCCTCTTCCTGTCTCCCCCAGTTCCCCCCCACGTACACCTCTTTCTTTCTTTCTTTCCTTGCTCTCTGCCTCTTTTACTATTAAATAAAATACACCGATTTTTTTGGCAACAACATCTAATCTCGTTTGATTTTAGTCTCGTTTGGGAACAGTTTAGAATCTTACGTGTTACCTCCGGTCTATGCCCAGACTCTTGCTTTTCTGGGTGTAAACCGGATCGTAACACATGTTCCTATAAGATGCTCATAAACCTCACAATCCATTGTTGAAGGTGCTTAGACTCTCCCAGAACCAGTCCTGGGTTGGCAGCTCCCTTGAGAAAAATTGTATCTCTCTTTGCTATCTAGCAAATATAATTTAACGGCAGTGTCAAAGACGAGTCAGCTCTTGTCACTGTCACCCCTCCACCTACAGGCTTTTCACTGGGAATGCAGTAAAGTTTAGCTTTTTGCCTTTTATTTCCTCCTCCTCTTCTGAGGCTATTCCAAATCTGTTCTGTGCAGTTATTCTGTGCTAGCTTGAATCAGAAATACTCAGCTCAGCAGCTGGGAGCATGTTTGGCACTTGTATAGATTTATGTCACGTATTCCTTTCAAGCAAAACCACAGGAATACAGGCACAAAGATGATAGCAGACAAGGAGCTGACCAGGAACAGTTATTAGACTGTAACTTGCCATGCTGCTGCAGGAAAGGCAAAACACATTGGCTCTTCGGGGATATCACCTTTCAACATCCCATCCCCTCCTGAAACCCTTGTACTCATGGACATTAACTTGTGGAAAGAAGTGAAACACAAACATCCCTCCGTGCTCTGCCTGATCCTTCTGACATACTCCAAAGTGCTAGTGGAAAAAAATATTTTAAGTTTCCCCCTTGCACTAGGTTTTAAAAGGGAATTCAAGTGTGAGATTTGAGAAGATGTAAAGGAAGCTACTGTTGAAAGCTATGACAGAGACCTATGATTGATGATCATCTTTTTTTGGCTCTCTTTTATCTTTGTGAGATGAGGAATTTGGAGCTGGACACCTAGCCAGCATATATGTGGGATGACCAATGGATCCAGAGCTGGCTCAGAACATCTTTGCACTGGTGAATTGTGAGCAAGAAGGACCTTTGAACAGCTGCAAGGAATGAATTCACTCAAGGAAAACCAAACAAATTTTTCTAACTAACAGAAGTTAGACCTTCCAAGAAAGCCACAAAATTGCTATGGTAAAGGATTAGAATGACCTCAAAAAAAGGAAAATGCTTATGTCATTGACTCTTTCTTCCTATTTCAGCATGAATTTCTGGATGAAGTTCTAGACAGACTAGGGGACCTTAATTTTGTCTGCAAAACCAGAGTTTGTCCCAAAGCTGGTTTTATCTGAATATTTCCAGTGAGTTTAGTTTGCAGTCATACAATACCATGGAGTAACTTCATAAGAGCAAAGACATTCCTCCTAAGGTTCAGTCTAATCCCATACCTACCAATATCCCTGGTAAACACTGCAAAAAATAAAAAGATGCCCAGGGGAGAAAGAAAACAGGGGAAGGATGTATAAGTTCCAGTAAACACTTTCCCTGTCACTGCCTATTTCAGGGAGTATAAGCCTAATGTGCTTTGTGTAGTCATAATCTCCAAAGGATATTTCCTTTGTCCTTGTCCTGTCTCCCCTTAACCCATCTAAGCTCTTTGCATCCACATCACCCTTTAACCATTAGTTGCACAGATCTACCACCCATTGTTAACAAATCCTACCTGTTTTGAACAACTCCTAATGTCATTTAATGGCCCTAAATTATTCAAATGGAGACCTGTACAAACTTGCCTCTTCAACTAGAGGCATTTTCATCAGATTTCCCAGTTGCCATCAGAAGAAGAAACTACTTAATAGTGCCATAATGTAACTGTGTCCTGATGTCTCCGTCTACATTCTGAACTGTTTTCCCTACCGTGCTGCTTTTTCACATCTTACTGTCGAGCAGGAGAAGAAGGAGGAGAACTGTGTCCTCCTGTGACTGAATCATGTGCTTCACTTGGTAATGTACGTGGACGACAGGGAGAATTTACTTCCTCCTCTTTTTTACTGTTCTGTTTACAATCAGCCTACTTAAGTCAGTAGGAGAATTCTGAAAGAGACAGTTTCTTACCATGAAAAGTGACTCCCAAGTAGTCAGAGTTGTGGTTAAACTGCCTCCCACACACTAACGAGCAGCAAACCAAACGAGCAAGCAAAACTTTTCCCTAAAAATGTAGCATCTCAACGAACCAGTTATAATGCTGCCAAACACAGGGCTGTGGAGCTGGGCCGAACTGGAGGCACTCTTAACCGAGCTATGGAGAGTCTTACATTCCTGAGAGAAAACTAGCAGCCAGATGTGGGATTATCTGCCCTCCTCTACCACATTATAGTTTTCATTCTAGTCTCAGTTTTTTAGAAAGTTTCTCCACCCCTACTATTTGCACAGTGATATCCCACTGAAAATTGCTGTTAGACTGAACTGCCCAGCTTGAGCACAAGAAGAGCTCTCTGAAGGGAAACATGGAGGAACTCGTTTTGCCTGGTCTGAAAGGAACAGGGAGCGGGAGCTGAAGAGGAGAGAGGCTTTTGTGCCTGCCTCTCCTCCCAAGAGACCTTTCAGCCAGAGGAGACATGCAGACACTTTGCAATTTGGCAATTTGGCACTTGTCAACTCCCAGGAGCACCTTGACGGGCTGGAGAGGTGGGTATCCAAAACTGACATCTTCTGAGAGAACAATGTCTTGAAGGAAACAAAACAGGGTGGGAAACAGTGGAAGGCAGCCCCAGGCCCTCCAATCTGTGTGACATCTCCTGGTCCCTCCCAGCCTGGGGGCTGGCTGGGATTTCCATCACAGCTTGGCTATTGCACAAGATATGGCAGCTTCCAGCTCCCCCTCGAAGGTGTGGGCGTGAGGTTATTGTGGGAAGGTGTCCCTGCTCGTGGCCTGGGAGTTGGAACTGGATGATCTTTAAGGTCCCTTCCAGCTCAAACCGTTCTATGATTCTGTATCCAGAAATATCCTCATGCTGTCAAACCACGAAAGAGCCATCCCAGACCCATAAGAAGGTCTGAGCACAATCTTTAATGGCTGCATTTGTTTGTGATGGTAACTGGTGAGTTATCTGTCTTACTGGTGGTAACTGTCTTTATCTTAACCCATGAGGTTTCTCACCCTATTTTCTCCCCCTGTCCTACTGAGGCAGAGTCAGCCAGTGAGTGGGAGTCTGGCCCCTCACCAAGGTTAACTGAGCACAAGTCTGTAGGTTTAACTGAGCTTTTCTCAAGCCTTTGGGAGATGATAGCACCACAGAAGGTGCCCTTCATCTGAGGGCCTCGCACACTAAAAAATGTCAACATTATGCTACTGGTGCCAGCAGAGTTACATTCAATTGACGCCAACATGAATTGAAAATCATTCTCCAAGAGTTTGACTTGTGTCAGGCAGCACACAAATATGAAATGAAAATAAAATGACCAGATTGCTAACAGACTGAAACTGTGGCAGGAACAGCTTAGAATAGATGTACTGAGGAGCGTTTTCACTCTGAATATAATTGGGTGATGGGCCAGATCAGTGATTTCTGAAGAAGTAGCAAATGAAAAGCTGGGAAGAAAGGAATATTTGGGGGTATAATTGCTGAGAAATAAACATGGAGAAGCTAATTTTCTCTAGGTGAGTATTTCCTCCCAATTTGTTTCTATTTTCCTTACCAATCCATGTTCCATGATCAAATATGTTCAGCAAAGGCACCCTCCAATGTCAGAACATTTCCCACCACACTTTTTGACACAGTTAGCCACAACAGTGTGGTCTTCTGTATTTTTTTTAGTTAGGAAAAACTGCTGACAGAGACAGAACCTCTTTTATTTACAGAAACATGGCACAATTTCAGTGATTGCAGTAATTTCTTTTGCCAAATTCTCCCCATCACTCCCGCCCCTCCTCATCCTACCCAAGTTGTCTCTGAGTCACACAGTTATTTCTTCACACATTTGATACCTTCCTTCTGCTTGTTTTCTGCACTTGTATCAACTTTTGGCTTCTCAAAGACCCAAAAACCTTATTGAAAAATAGGGAATTGACCCTCACTGTTCATGCATGTTTTAAAAGTGCCTTTGGGCCAATGCTTTATGCCTCTGCTTGAAGTAAAACTGCTGCCATTGCTGCTAACTAGCTCCATAAAGAAGTCTTATGAAATCTTAAAATCCTTGAAATAAGAGCAGTGTTTCTACATAATCTATAGTATTGTGCTTCCTTTCCTTTCCTTTCCTTTCCTTTCCTTTCCTTTCCTTTCCTTTCCTTTCCTTTCCTTTCCTTTCCTTTCCTTTCCTTTCCTTTCCTTTCCTTTCCTTTCCT